>JABFQC010006906.1:0-10449 GCA_022817085.1 Psilanteris sp. ZL-2020
ATCCCGCTCTCGTTGTATCCCTTTCAAAGTGTTGTATTTGATTACATCTACAGCAATCTTAATATTTGATTCTTCAAAATTAAGATAATTATTTCTTAAGATTACTGCAGTCAGACAACAGTTGCGTAGAGTGTTTTTGCACTCATTGTAAATTGCAGCAAACGATCCGACAGGGTATTGCGCTCTCTTGTCCACCCAGTAAGAACTTTGGCGTACGAAAAAAGGATGGCTTCTGGTTGCAATAACTTTCGTATGCTTCAAAAGCTTCTTCTATAGGAGGACTTGGTTTTCTCAATGATTGAAAAGGTGGCAAAGATTCTTCGCTGCACACACTCTCCACCATTTGTTCTGGACTCATAGGCTTTGAATCCGTAACTTCATCATCATAACTGTTGACACTCTCTGATAATCTGTAGTATTTTCGTACACATTCCAAATTCTATAAATAAGTAAATAAAGAATATTATTTACATTTCTTATTTCAGGTTAAGAATATATGTCTGGATAAATTTTATTTTCTATTAACTAATACACGTTAATAATTATTTAAAAATATTGCTTAACTAAATTTGATACATAATAATAATGAAACATTTATAAGTATAATTACATAATTAAACCGATAGGCAAAAATGTAAATATCTATACAAATATATTTAAAGGAATATATTTTTACGTTATGTTTCTAATATTATAAACCATAATATAATATTTAAATTCTTTAAATTAGATTAAAGAGATATCCTTCAAAAAAATATATTCATAAAATATCTTACAGTATCGTCTGTTTCAGTAATGTCATCTTCATCATTTGTATGCTCAACTGCTTTTCTAGGTGTACTAATAGGCTCAATGATTTCTGGTTCCCAACATTCTAGAACGTCTGGCTCTTCAATACTACCAATGGAAGAGCTTTGCTCTTGCTCCAGGCAGCTACTATTACCGTCTAGATCAGTATGTTCCTCAATGACCGAAGATACTACGCTTCCATCAATGACGCTTCTACTTAGAAAAGGTTCAAAACTCGTGACTGGTAGCAATTTCCCTTCAATCGATACGACAACCTCGCCTTTTTCATAGGTACGCACTGGAAATGCATCTCTCAGCAAAGCATCCGATATCTCCGTAGCTTCTGATACTTCGAGTACTCTTGCATTTACTCGATCTGATTCTGTGTTTTCGCGACTTTTCTTATTGACGCTATTCTTGCTTGACCGCCCTTCCTTCTTTATTCGGGAGTTTACAGCAACCCTCATACCCACAACGCTATCCTCCGTAAATTCGCAATCGACGCCAACATCCTTTTCACTCATTTGACTTTCGAAATTCGTCCCTTCATCGAAACTTTCTGTAATATTAAATATTAATTATTTGAAAATTGTTATATGTTTCAATTGAAGACAAGAAAGTATCTTTTACATTTACATAATTTATGCAATGATTTTATTAATTAAAATCTATAATTTATGTCTAATTATTACTTTATAAAAATTAAAGGATTGTTGGTAGTTATTTTATACTTAATATTGAAAATTCTAAATACAATATAACTTACATTAATTTTAATGTACTGATATACAAATTATTACAATCATTGTTTTTTATATGATAATGAAAAGTAGATATAAATTGAATAATCTGTAGAAAACAAATTATTAGTGCCCAAAAATGAATTAACCAATCTAATTGATTAAACTTGTCTAATTTTAATTAATTCTGAAAGATTCGAACATAATGCACTTATTAAAATTTTAATTTAAAAAATAAATAAAAAGTAAATAAAAAAAATATAATTTTGTTACCAGATTTTCTTTTGGCATTTTTCAGATTCCTTTTCTTTCTTGGTCTTTCAGTTTCCGCTGGATGTTCTTTCTTACCGTTATTAGCCCTTGCGAATTTGCCGTAGCTGGCCGAACGTAATGATTTTGTATCATCTACGTTGCCATTAACAGATAGTGCAGGCATGGGGTTGCCCTAAAAAATGTTAAATATATGATTAAATATTATTATTTTAGAATTAACCAGTATATATACATTATAAAAATAACATCTCAATTATGAATACAAATTTTTATCTGTCAAGATAAGTGTGAATTAATATTTCTTTTTAAAATGGTAAAAACATTTTGCTATTACACTTTTAATTTTCAAAAAATGTAATAAACTGCGTAAAAATCATTTTATACTTGATGAGAATTGTTATATAGTTCTTTATTAAATAGTGAAAGTTAGAATTTATTTGTATATTATTATTACGCAATTTACAAATTATAATAATTTCCACATATAAGTCTTATTAATTATAATTATAAATAAAATTCACTATATATTATTGTAACCACTTTACCCAAACCTTCAATCAATTTAAAATTATTTACCGAACTTATCGCGACGTGAAATTGCATTGTCTTATTCTAAAGTTCACAGACAAACTGATCAACCGAGTTATAATAAACACAAGAAAAGAATTACGAATCAATACACTGTCGCACTGCAACTTTTTTCTTTTCATTATCACAAGAGTATATACGTTTTTAATCGCTAACCTTTCTAGTTGCGTTCATTTGATAGTTAGCCCGGTTTTTAAGCAGATGACGAAATGTCTAGTTTTGTTACATGATCAGTTGCCTAATCAAACAAAAACTCATCCCTATAATTATAAAATTTGCCTCTTAAAAGGTTTTTGTAGTTAAATTTTCAATTTCTTGGAATATTCGCAAACTACGAATGCATCATTTCTTGACACTCACGGTATTTCAATGCGCATGAGTGACACTATCGGGCGTGAACTTTTGAACGATATAGTTTGAATTTTAAATTGAATGACAACATTTCACATATTAAGCTTGATGATATTTTTATGTAGATCTTATCTCATTATTAGCATAAAATTAGATCAATTAAAACTAAATTTATATACTCTATTTTCTTTTTAACTTGTTTATTTTGGACTCAATAAATCAACTAATGCAAGTTAATCAAAAACAATTAATTTATTCCACAATTTATAATATCATTATTTATCTCAATATCTAATATTTATTGTACTTTATATTATTGTATACAATATAATTAAACAAGGTATATTATTAGGTATTTAATATCATCAATAGAAATTTAATAAGCATTTTATTAACAAAAATTATTTTCATTGCTAGAATATCTAATAGTAAACATTTCTGTATTATTATTGAAGATTTATTTGTACCTTTATATATTTGTATATAAATCATTATTATTATAATATTTAATTAAATACTCGTTTGAAGTAATTATATTAATTAATTAAATATATTAAATCAAAGGACGCAATACCGCCAAAGTGTACAATACTGGCGTTGTCGGCACTGATCACCCTATTTATGGTAGTTTCGTCATATTTTCTACTTTGCTTATGGATAAAAATATATCAATATCAGAGTATTTAAAATTCAATACATTATGTAAATTAACAAAAAGTTTAATGGCATTTCTATACACAAATTTATAAAATTTATAATCAGTGTATAACATTTACAAACTGTAAAAACTCCAAATATTAGATTATAAACCACATAGAAATAAAAATTATTTAGAATACTACTTTAAGAAATTATCTTAATATATAAAATATTTCTATCTAATATTAATATAGTAAAGACAATTTTATATATACTCATATATTAATATTTTATTATTATTCAATAATATTTTATCATAATTGGTATTAAGTATTACATCCTGTTTATTTTCGTTTTAAATCAATTTACAAAATAAAGTATAAGAAATTTTTGTATAAATGATTATATATTTGATTGATTTCATGATTATATTTAATATTTGCTACTATTGGTGGCCTCGTTAAGACCAAATAGTCTAAAAGTGGATGTGCTTCGCATGTCATGAGTATGTAGAGGGGGGGGGGGGGTTAAATTACTTAAAAGTTAAATACACTCTGATATTTGTTGATATTTGTTGATATTTCTTCAGTGCAGCCTTTCCTCAATTTATAGTATATTTTTTTGTACTTAAAGTTTAAACGCAATACAAAATATTATATATTATTTTTATTATGAAGCGGTAATCAATTTTTAATAGAAATGTGAAAACTAAATATTAGTACTGACTTGCAAGTTTTTTGGCGGCTGATCATTTTCTTCACAATCTTCATCGTCGCTCTCACTGCTTGACGAAGTTTGACTTGTAATAAAGATATCAGGTGAATTAACTCTTCTTAACCATTCATTAACAGCATCAGAAATTGGACGTCGAGGATGATTTTGTGTTTGGCTTTCAAATCCAGAATCTTCTTGTGAGCCGTCGTGTATAATCTTATCGTCATCTTTGTGCTCGTAAGGAATTTCAGATACAGCGCTGGTAACGTCAGCTGTGCCTAACTCTGGTGCCGGGGTTGGCTCACGTGTAAATTTTGCATTCTTGCTGTACTTGCGACGCGCATTTTGAGGTCGCGTCACCAAAGATTCATAGCTAACAGGTAACCGCTGCGTTTCTGCATTGATTGGAGTTGTTGTATGATTAATCTCTGAACTAGGTGTCCTGTATTAAACAAAATCCAGATATTTTAGATATTTTTTATATTTAAGGAACAGGTATATACGATTAAGATTATTATAAAATAAAGAAATAAACTGTCAAAACAGTATACTGAAACTAATATACCTAGTAAAAATGAAAATATATTTACAATATATTGACAGTATATGTATACTATATTATATATTGACAATGTATTGTCAATATATTAAAAATATGTTTAAAATATATTATCAATATATATTTACAATATATTGTTAATATATTTTAAACATATTTGTAATATAATTGATAATACATTTGGAATATATTTTTATGTTTACTAGGAATACTAAATTAATTTTAATGAAACGTAAAAATGTAGAATAATTAAATGATAAATAATAACTTAAACATACATTTTAACTTTTCTTTGTGTAAAAAGATATTTTTTTATTATATATTATACAAATTGTAAACAATTCAAGCATTGATTATACTGATTTATTTCTAAAACTTATACAGAAATATTAATGTAATAATGTGTAGATAATAAATTTAATTGAAAACGGCAATTTAATTAACTTTAATATTAATTATATTTATATTTTGACAGTAATTTTGTGATAATACTATAGAATTTGTAATTAACTTTAAATTATAATTATTTCGCATGTATTCTTTTAATGCATTACATTAATTAGATTTTTAATATTAAATTGTACAATAAAAATACCTAGAGCAAAGTTTCTCCGTAGGCATTATCTCTGGTTTGGTTTCAGGTATTAACGTTACTCCATAGTTACTATCTGTATCAGTAACCCTTTCCATTGTACCTACTAAAGTTACATTTGTATTTATCTTCGTTTTATCATCTGTCAGTCTTTTTAGCTCCTCATTTGATTCTTTAAGCACCTAGTATTAAACAACCAATAAAATCTTAATTTATATAAATATAAATGTACATATATTTTATATAATATAAAAGATGAAATATTAGGTTTTTAGTTTCGTATTCCCTGAAAAAACACATTATAAAATATAAATTACAAATAAAAAAAATCTTAATATAAGTTTTAATATATATAAATATTTTATTTTAACAAGAATAGAACATTCGTTTCTTTTTATTATTTAGATTGGTTTAAAATTAATTTAATAAACAATAAATTTACCTGTAAATTGCTTTCCTGAGTCTTTTCGGAGTTTTCAATGGAAGTATCCATGAGTACTCTGTCTGTCGCGCTAGCACTTTTGTTGTGTGAATCTGACACAGAAGGTCGTAGTTGGAATTCCTGACATTCAGGATTTAAGGGACGAACCGTAGATGAAGACGTTTGCGGTGCGCTTTGTCCTGCAGGCCACTGTAGCCGACATGAAGGTGAACTATGTTCACTTTCTGAGCTATAATCTTCCTCTTCTTCATCATCTTCAGTATTTTCCTACAGAAATAAACATTCTGAATAATTTTTATATAAAAATGAACAATCAATTTAAATGTAAGATTTTATAATTTTCAATTATAAGAAAATTGATTGTTATAAATTCTTTAACATATTGATTTGAAGTTACGATTATGTTATAAGAATGTTTTATGAATTTTAAAACACTATCAGTGTATAAAAATAACTCACGAGTGTTGAAATTCTTTTTTGCTTTCTTCGCCTTCTCTTCTTTCTGCGCTTGGCACATGCTGCGCTTGTATTTGTGTTCACCACATCGTTGCACCTGACCATAGGTCCGCTTTGTATTGTCACACCTGAAAATCATATACATATAATCTACAAAGCTTATCTTCTTTAAGTTGTTTTAATTAAAAATGTTTATTTTGACATATATTATATTTGCAAAATTGTATCTAATATAAATAAGTATAAAATGTTCAAAATGTCTTATGAATTATTTAAGGGTCAAATAAATAGTTTTTTTTTATATATTTGTCCTATCCAAAATATAAAGCATATTAATAATTAGCAAATTGTTTTTATTGCAAAAAAAGTATGTAATTAGTTAGTATGTTACAATAATTTATTACAAATAATTCATGATCTTAGGTATTCATAGATAAAATTCTAATTATACACAATATATTCTAAATTTAATTATTATGTAACGAAGGAAACGATGTTACAGGCGAAGTAACAGAAACACTAGTTTAATATAATTTATAACATTCTTAATAATCATAATTTAAAAATGTAATTTTATTTTTAATACAATTGCATTCATAATTAAAATTATATACTTCTATGTAATACTCTATACAATATGTAATCTTTAATATAATACATTTCACAGTTTGACAATCCCAAACAGCCCTAGAGTGATTCCAATAAATAAATCACCAAATATTAAACTTCCATAATTGAAAAACAATTGTAGCACACAATACTAAACACAACGTGAACTAAAAATATATTAAAAACGACGCAGTAAACGCTTTGCCAAATGTATACATGTAAATCAAACGTGCGAGTTTTTTTGGTTTGGAATTGGCAAATACAATTCTAATGCATATTACAATGTGGTGTGTCGTTCATGGCGCACAAAAAAATCTGCCTGTCATTTCACCTCCCAGAACAAGACTGCCAGCAACGCGACGCGTGTGCTCGCGAATCTATTTAAGACGTCACTATTTTGGATGCGAAAAATGCCCGGACACTTCCAGCTGCACTCTTGTCGAGTTTCGCGCACACGCTTCCGACCTTAAATGCCAAAAGACGCGCGATTCCGTACACCGAGTCAATGGACTCGGGTGACAAAAAAAATCTCTTATGAACATTTGCAGTCGGTGATTATTAATTAGCAATCGGATTGACTTTATTAAAGCAATATTCATACACTTTTGAATCATAATTATTTTTGAAAAATAATTAATTTTAATTAATTGTGTTGATTTCGAAACTAAAATTATTAAACATTAATTTTTATTTAAATTGCATATTTATTTTGCGGCATTTAAACCGTGGTGTGTTCTAGACACATTACAATTATAGTAAGAAAAATTCATTCTTATACATAATGTGATACGTGCGACAGCCTAATTATGATTTCCGGTTATTAATTGTAACTTTTCCGTTGTTTTATACTGTCATTTCTGAGTGATGTTGATTAACTGTTCGCAAATGTCTCAATATTTTTCCAAACGAGACTTCAAATTTAGATAAAAATTCATTAAAGCTGGACGATATATTAATGGAATCACGAAATTAATTAGTTATGGTTAATTAGAACGAAGCAGAGTAAAACGTTGACGGTTTTATTGAATTTGTATGTGATAAATACAAAATCTCAAAAACAATTATCTATATTTATTGCATACGCTTTAACTATATTAAAACTTTGTTAACTGTATTAATTACATTAATCTCATTTATTTATTTATTATTAAAAATTATCTTTAACATATTAAAAAACGTCAGAAAATCTTTATATGATTTTTTAAAATTACATAGAAATTTTGTATATTAGATTCAGTAAATATATTAATCAAGTAATTATGTATTTATTTTAAAAAATTAATTTATATATTTTATAATTATTTTTACAATATATAATAATGACATAATAAAAAAGCAATGTGTTATGTTAATTACACAGTTAGATTGCGATGAAATTTATACATATTTCATATTTTAATAAATATATATATATGAACTCATTTATAACGACAATTTATGCGTAATATTCAAAAATACATTTTGATGTTATTTTTCTTAATCGATGTATATGAATACTAATCAATTTAGTGCAATCCTGAGCATAAACAAATTATGCTTACATTTTGAAACAAATTATATCAGATTCTTTCAATCAATAAGACGGTAATTATAATTATGTAAAGTAGTCGTTTAAACCAAAAGCTTCGTGTATATATGTTCTCTGATGCATATGGCAACACTATTTAAGCAGCATGTGTATACAGGGCTCAGCATTAAGATCACATAAATAAAATTTATGTCACGGCTCATATTTTGCGGTTTAGTAATAAAGTAAACCCAAAGGATCCTAAGGTGGGTAAAGTGACTACCTCGTGTTGACCTTTGCCTTCTTAATTAGCCAAAACAAATTTTACTTTTTATGACAATCCATAAACTCAACACCATTATTAAATTTAACATTAAGTAAATGCTAAGCAAGACGTCTTTTTAGGATAAAATGCAATGGTATTCATAAGTATGTTTATAGGTTCTTAATAAGTTTCCAAAAATATAGATTTAATAGTCTGTAATTTGAAATTAAGGAAACTAACACTTGTCCTTGTCTGTACATATGTAGTTGAAAGTAAAAACCTTTTTGTACATTCCTTATGAAATATAATCAGATTTAAAAGGCAGTATTTTAATCTAATACGTAATTTTCCATACATAAATGTAAATATTTTAAAAACTTTTCAATTTGATAGACTATTATACTTTAAAGCAAACATCCTTTAAGGCAGGTATCTCGCAAAATCTTTAAATCTTTTAATCATATAATAGAAGTAGAAACCACAATCAAACTTTTATTAATAACTGTATAATTCTAGCTTGATAAGAAGACAATAAAGTTTTAATAAATAGAGCCTATTAAATCATAGTTTTAAATTATAAGTATGTATTATAATAATTCATTGTTACTTCATATACTTTTTTAGTAGAAAATAACTTATTTGAATATAAAATATTAGAAATAGTTTTATTAAAGAAAGCAATATCTGTGATTAATTACTAATATTTTTGTAAAAATTGCTAATTTTAATGCATTTTTTTTAAATAGAACATTGCTGCATCACATTTCATATTTAAATATTCTTTAATACTTTTAGATTCTTTCCATGTAGGTATTATAAATATGAGATTTATAAACATTATATAATTTATATTTAAATTTATTCTCATATTTTATCTATATACTATAAATTTTATAAATTTATAAAAATTACATTAATTTGATGTTTTGTTTTCAGTGCAATTACGTTATTTCTGTGAAATTCTGATATTAATTTATATTTGCACATCCTTCCTGCTTAACTTCCAAGACTATTATATACTCACGTTAATAACTAAAACTAGTCGTTAAACGGAAGATTTAGACAATTTATAATTTTATAATTTTGGTTCTCTAATAAGAGCGATTTTCTTTACATAAATAATATGAATTAACTATTTAAAAGTAAAAGATATTCCTTTTAAATTTACATGTTATAATTTGTTTACGCTTATTTATTTTAAATAACAATGTAAAATTCGTCTTTAAAAATAGCCTACTTAATAATTAACTGTTATGTAATTGATTTATAAATTTTATTTATTAATTACAATGATATAATGTAGTAAGTATATCTAAGGATTTCATTTTATAAATCATAGATAAAGTTTAGGTATTTAATTAAAAATAGCTGAGTATATATTTATTATAATACGAAAAAAATTAAAACATATTAAATATTCATAATTTAATTACATTTATTTAAATTGTATCAGTTTATGCTTTATATTAAAATAAAATATGATGATTTGGTGATATTACTCAGCAACCGTAAATCCATTAAATTCCATTTGGAACTACATCGTCCGATTCAAGTAAGATAATTCAAATTGTGTTTATGTCCAAATAACGATGTAAGATAAACTTATAGAATGATGTTTAAATGTTTCATATGGTTTATTCAATTTGACATAATAATTTATTAAAATTGTTTAAAATCGTAAAGTGGCTACATAACGTTTTTCTAATATAAATTGTTAAAAATCGTAATTGAACAATTTCTTATTATAATTGTAGCAGGTTGTAAAGTATAGTTGCATATAATACCTCTTATTTAAATCGAATGGAATAGTTTTCAAACAATATTATAATTATGAAGCAACAGTAATAAAATTTTGTCTTGAGTGAATCAAGCACATGGTGAGAACATCAACTTTAGCACACACAAAGGAGAGAGGGGAGTAAAGC
>JABFQC010006907.1:0-10448 GCA_022817085.1 Psilanteris sp. ZL-2020
GGCTTGGTCTTCGGTGGGGGTTTACGCTCGTCCGATGATGTTGGGATTTTTGACGGTGTGCCACCTGTTACAATCATAATAGGGTCCGAACGCTTGCCAAATCCAGCTTGGGTAGACGCTTGTACCATCACGAAATAGCGTTTGCCCGAAAGTAACGCTGGTAAACTTGCAAATGTCTTATTGCCAGTGATCTCGACATTTTCCCATTCGGATATAGGCTCAGTGAGGTCTGTTGTGTAAGAGACCAAGTACTTTTGAATCAATCCGTTTATTTTACTCGGCTCTTTCCAAGCGACTCGAACTGTCGTCTTGTTCGTCAGGAACCATTGAACACCCTCTATTTTTCCTGGAACTTTGGAGCAAAATTAAACTTTCAATATTATGTATACCTAGAAAAGACAAATCCTCTCTTAATTGAGAAACTGTTCCAAAAGAAATTGTCAATCTACTTATGTGAGGATTTGTCTTTATTAATAAGTAATATACACTTACTAATATATTTTTGTTTAATTATAAAATAAATTTGTTTTAAAGTCTGGTATATATTTATTCACTTTGAAAATGTAGAAACATCTTTTGAAATGTTATTCACGATAAGGATTAAATATATCATGCAATACTTACCATCTTCTTTAGAATAGCACTCAATTGTTTGGCTAAATGGACTGCTATTATTTCCCAATGTTCTAACTTTAAATTGATAAAGTGTGAACGGCTTTAGCTTATTAATGATTACCTCAGAATTAGTTCTATAAAAATTAAATTCGAATAGTCAATAGTAACTTCATATGAATAAACATAATATGAAATTAAAAATAATTATGTTATAAAAATACATACACGTTAAGGCATTTAGATAATTCAATTGACTTATGCACAGCATGATAGCAAATTTCATATAAACTTTCGTTCTTTGAGTTAGGTGATGACCACGTTAAGTGAATCGAATTTGAAGAAACTGGAGCGGCTTCCAATGCTGCAGGTACATTAGCTAAAAAATAATTTAAACATTCATTACTATAGTAATTTATATTGAATAAAAGTATTTAGTTTTTATAAATTTATAACTCATATTTACTTATTGAACTGCGTGTGGATTTCACAGATTCTGTTAAGCATCCTACATAATTGAAACCATTCTTCATACATAATCTAATAGTATGAGTTGTATTTAATTCTGAAATGTTATTAATTTATAATATAGTTAAAAGTTTTATACACACAAATATAACAAATATAAATACACAAATATAAGCTTACCCAAATTTTGTAACAAATATTCCGAAGTATTTTTAGGCAATGTAATATTTAACATTTTTTGTCCATCTTTGTTTTCGTAATGAATTTCCCATAAATCAAATACTTCAGCAATATGATTATGAGCATCTTCTTTCATTTTCCACATTATCTGTATTGAATAAGAATTCAAATAATTTAATTTAATTTAGAAAAATTATTTTCATAAAATAAATATTGTTATTTCTAATCTAATTAAAACTTGAAATTAAATTACATTAACAGTAGTTTCATTAACAGTCATTATTTTCATTTCCATGACATCATCTAAAGTGAACTCGTTATTTTCAATTTTCGGCATTGTTACACTTATCCACTGTAATTCAGATTCACTAATATTAGGCCAGCCTTGTTCTGTTCTTGCCAATACACGTACGTCATATTGCTCTCCAGGAGTTAAATCTGCAAAATTATTACAAGAAATATAGAAATTATTTCAATTCTACTTTAAATTATTATTATAGCAAATCAATTTGTATGTTAAGTGGTAAAAAGGAAATATAAAAAATTTAATAAAATTTAAAATATTAAAAAAATTATAAATTATATAATATAAATTATATTATATAAAATATTAATAACAATATTATTAATATTGTTACATAAAACATAAATATTACTTTAAATACAACATCTATTATTTTATTAATTCCATATATTACATTAGGTTATTATTTAATATTAACAAATATTAGTTAACAAATGACTTAAAATCAGGATGAAAATTATGCAACGAAATATGATTCATTAACTATAGTATATATTGAGTGTAAATCACGCAAATTGAAAGTTTTTAGTAAATTAGGTTCAAATTTTAATCTTACCTTTTAAAACATAATGTTCAATGTTAGCGGGTAATGATTGAACTCGGAATGCGGGGCTTTGATGGAGTCTCCATTGTAATTTGTATTCCACAATTATGCCTTGAGCTTCCTTTTTTGTTAATGGTTTCCAAGTTACATTTAATTTTGTACTACTTACCACATCCAGTTTTATCTTTGGAGCTGTTTTTGGAACTGCATAATTCCAAGAATGAAAATAATTTGATTAGGTTTCTTAATTACTGAAGAAGATTCTTTAAATTAAATAAATAAAAATTTAAAAAAACCTACCGCTTGGAGCAGTCGAGCACACAATAGTAGCAGATTGATTACTAGCTCCATGGTTATTCCAGACGCGAATATAAAAAGAATAATTTGTAAAAGGTTCAAGAAGTTTTGATACTTCTACAGAAGTTGAATTTCCAGGTTCAGGGGGTGAAACTTCTTCTTTGCCACCTTCTGTTGAGTATAAAAAATCAGTCGTTAAAATATACATTATGAAAAACCTTTATATGCAATATAATAAAATTATATAATGAAGAGCATAATATTTTAATCAATATAAATTTATATTTCAATATTATAAAATATATGTATCACACGTAGAAAAAAGTTACATTATAAAATACCATACTTATAGGTTTATAAGGATATCATGATTAGTATTATGGAAATTTGTCTTATAAAATATAGCTAATTTGTCAAGAAGATATTGTATTGTATAGAAGATGTATAATAATTTTAGAAATATTTAGTTCCAAATCCCTGAAATACCATAATGTATAGTCATTTTTCATACAACATTTTTTTCCGTGCATTTATATAATTCAGTTTCTTTATCAAAATCAAGCTAAATACCATTATGTTTATTATAAATATCTTATGAATGTAATATCATCCTGATGGAGTTATAATTTATAATTAAGTGAAGTCTTCCTCTTAACTACTAACCCAGAGGGCTGTAATGGACGGTATAGGCAGTAATACTGGTATGTGGTAGAAACTTTGGTGGTTCCCACGAAATGAGCATACAAACAGGAGAAACTGCGTGACATTTGAGAGAAGTCAGCGCAGCAGGACTATTGCGCGAAGTGTTGACTTGAAGCCGGCCAGCGGCCCAAATTTCACCAGCCGCGTTAATCGCCACACATTGGTACACCCCAGAATCTGATGGAACGGTTGCCGAAATTACAAGTTCCACTTTGTTAAATTCTCTCTCATAAAAAGTTCTGCGCCCTGTAACATAAATAAAAAGTACTTTTTAATTAATTAAATCAATTAATTATTCGGATATAAATTAATTAATGTTAATATACATTAACTCTTTATATAATGATTGTCTACTTGCAGTTGAACGTAATTATCATATACTTCTTTTATACTTTTTTGTAAGGGATCTTCCCGTAAATTTCTATTAAATAAACAAATAAATAAATAAACTCTTTCTAATGGAAATGAATGGATAATCAAATTGATGAACAAAACAAAGTAAATACCCCAAGTAAAATAATTAATAAAATTTGAAATAGTATTTTTCATAACAAAACAATTAACTGGTAATTTAAATCATAACGTCAGAATTTGTTCATAAATCAGCGCTTTAAATCGTTTGCATACACTTTACCTTTAATGGTGACATTTTCAGCATCCTTAAACCAATAAATACGAGGCATTGGTACTCCCTGAGCTTGACATTCGAATCTTGCAGTTCTTCCGTTCGGACATACTTGGTTTGTTGGTCTTTTGATAAATGATGGTGGAATCAAGACTTCAATCGTAACATTCTGTACAAACAAATTATCTTTGCAATAATAACCATACACTTTTTAATGTAATTATAAGACATATTTCAATTTACCTGATAATTTAAATTATTATTATTTGCGAATGAACATAAATAATATCCAGCATCGGATGTACTTATGTTTTCTATTTTCAAAACACTTATACTGGATGAGGAATTTAGTAGAATAAGTGGCTGTGCAACATCTGAAAAAATAATAAAATTTAAGTTATTAAAAATTCAGTTTCAATTCTTCATAGAAAACATCATAATTATACTGAATCGTGTATGTATATTATTCTATACAATAAAACAGTATAGAATATAAAAATACTTCAAAATATTATATCACTTACAAATGAAAGTATATTTCTAATGAATTAATTCGTGAATTAAAATTTCTCAATTTGATTCGCTTACCTGTTTGAAGAGGAACAAACGACCAGACCGTGCCCTGTGAATGATACCCAGACGCAGCACAAGCCAAATGAATACTGGAACCATTAAGTAACGTATAATAGTACGACGTTTGCGGAAATAAAACGGAGGGTTTAAGGTCTTCTACATCTTCGTACTTCGATAAAACAGTCAGTTTCGCTTCTTTACTTCTTTTAGTTTTATTTAAAAATTCATTATTAGCTAAACATCTGCAAAGTTAAAGAATAAAATTACAAACAAAATAAGAACAAATTAGTATATTACATTTTTATTCCATTATGGATTATATTTGAGCATGAATAGATAATAATTTAATTGCCTTGTTTTGTCATTAAATTAATGTTTCATATACTTATATAATATAAAAACTAAACTACAATACCTGTATAAACCTGCATCTGATAATTTCACCGAGTTTATGTATAGAACACCGGGTGGTATAATGAAATATCTGTAAAGTAAAATGTATTCGTTAAAGCAGTTAAATTCAAAGTTCGGGATTGCAAAACTTTCGAAAGAAGCATAAAACATACTTTGTATCATTAAAATCTGTTTTCAGTTCACTTCCATTATACAGCCAAGTGATGTTAGATGGTGAAGGAACACTGTTAATGAAGCAAGCAAATCTAGCGACTTCTCCTTCTCGAACTTTTACGTCCTTTGGCGATTCTTTAAAACCTCGAGCAATTTCTAAAAATAAAGACAAAAAGTTGAAAACGAGAACAAAAATAGCCTTTTATACGCACAATAGAAGCAACTGATCAAATGTCTTCTATATTCGATATCAAATAAAAACGAAAATCATCAACTATTTTTATTTATTTAATAGCAAAATAGTAAGAATTTGTTTTAAATTAAATTTAAAGTTTGATAACTTTCAATTATTAAATAGATATGAATTAATTATGAAAAGTAATAAAAATTAAATAACAATATCAAAAATAAAATATTAGGCACTCAAATGTAAAGAAAAACGTTCAAGGCGTAAATAAATTATTATCACGATTAAACAAACGTATCAATTTCAAATCTGAACAATTCATAACTAATCTCACCAGCGAAACGAACGAAAGTAGGCGAAGAACGCAATAGTCCTCCAAAATTCGTTCGAGCTATGCACCTATACTCATCGATATTTTGTGATACCTCGTCCGTATCCTGAGCTCTAAATTTCTGTGGTACTTGCACACTCTTCTTCTGAAAGTTTAAATCACTTTTAGCTCATCTAATTCATCAACCATCAAAATTAATTATATGCCCTTGTACACGCAGAGAAGATATGTTAATTCAACCAAAATTTTGTTACATTTACAAAATATTTTTTACATTTACAAAATATATGGTACATTCAACCAAATTTTAGTAAAATTAACAAAATTTTGATTGAATCAACATAACTCTTCTCTGCGTGTATGACTAATTCTTTTACTCAGTCGAAAGAGTAAAATTAAACAAATTGAATTCATAAGACAAAAGTAAATTTTTCCCAACGAAAAAAACGATTCCAAATATTTTGCACGTTCTGAATTATTCAGGTACGGCCATAATCACTACGTCAATTGCAAATAACGATATTTAAATAACGCATAGATATTTATTGTACGCCTGAATAATTCAGCCATGGTGAACCACAATAAAATCGCAACGAAAAGATTTTGTTGTCCGTCGTAAACGGTATCTGATGACGATTTAAAATTCAAAATTCAAACGAAAACAAAGCCATTTTAGGAGTCGCGAATTAATTTGCTTTCAAGAGCTATTTGGCCAAGAAAATCACGTGATGCGCAAATAGAAACGCGACACCGGCGTTCAAGAATTCGCAGTCGTCAATAGTCACAAAGTAAACATTGATGAAGTCATAAGTATACTTTATAAATGTGGAGTGATCCGTTGTGCGACATGGTGCACTTGGGCACCCCGCAGGGCGGCGCTGGAACTCCATTGTGAAGCCAGGTGATGTTGCCGGAACCCGCAGAACAACCAAGAGTTACGCCACGTCGTCCGATAATGACTTCACCTTTGGGTTCTACGATGAACGACACACCTGAGTTCCTCGCAAGTCCTATCTCCGAACCCTCCGATTTAGATCCATTTTTCCCACTCAAACCACTTCCAACCCCTTTGACACCTACATATCAAAGGTTTCATGAATTATTAAAGAAAACGAGTGGTTACATTCGCTATTTAACATGCATAATTATGCCATTGTATATTTCAAAACGCATAACATACAACGATTAATATTAATAATTAAAGACGCGGAATTAAATTTGTTTTATTGCTTCCAATTGCCTTACCAATTAACAAGTTGGTACGTGACTTTTAAAACCTATATATATATTTATATTTTGTGATACTTTTATCAATTTTGACGAATCGATTATATTTCATATCAAATCTTTTTATAACATTTCAATAACAATTTAATAATAAAAATAGCGCGCGACTAAATTTCGTTATAATTTTGTTTATAAATTAAAAAAAGTTTTACGAATTGTGTACATGTTATGCATAACATCTATATTTTAAGATTAATTCATGTGCGCATTAGATATGTATCATGTGTACGCCATAGATACTTTGTTCTTCGAATTCACAGTTTCGCTGGCATTCACAGTTCAACAGATACAAAGATAAAAGAATATACTTAACGTAAACCGAACGTTATATTATACAAATTTGTTTCTATTTAAATTATCTCTATATCATTTATTTGCAATGATTGCGTGTTGTTACATGCATAATATTTAAATAGAATTTCAATCACAATTTAATAGCATTCAACTACAACAAATAATTCGATGTGTATACTTTAACCGAAGTATTCTTTTTTATCAAAGTATCAATCTGTTAGCAGAACAATCTTTTCCTTTATAAAGCATTGCTAATCACATTTAAGCCATTCAAATTTAAATATACAACGTGCTTTCCATGAAATAATACTAAAACAAAAGCTGATCAAAAAATATCCAAACTCGGAGCAAATATCTGCTCGAAATCAACATTTGCTTAACCTTTCCGTCTCTTCTATTTTCTCAGTTTACTGGCACTTTATCTGCTTCAGTAAAATGAATGTTCAATTGAAGAGCGAAGGATTAAATCATTAAAATAAGCAAGCGAAAATACGCATTTGTTGACAGCACTCTCCGGCATCATTTCAACAACCACCACAAAGTCATTTTTGGTCAATGAAATTAATACGATATATATGGTAAAAATCGCACGAAACCATATTACAACGCACCCATGCAACGAACCGAGCAATGTAAAACACCGCAACAAAGCCATAACGTTACATCATAGCATGCGCACACATGACCACTACAGCATCACACATGACCCACAGAGCAATCGAAGCCGACAACGTAATGACTCCCACGATCAAAACAAAACTGCCCCCATTCATTCCGATCCATTCCCTTCTTATCACGAATAGGTTATTTCACAGCACAAAACAAATATCGCGTTCGAAAAAGGGTTGTTTGTTTGAACGCACGCGTTGCTCCGAAATTGATCTCAATAACAGCGACGTAGCCGACGAATTACGTTGAAAAGCACTTACGCCAAATTGACATAATAAAAGCAAAGAGCCAGCTTATCTCAATAACGCCGAACAATGACGGTCATTGCTTTCCTCAATTCGGAGCAAAACGGCTTCCGCGTCGACGATTAAATCATTCGCTTTCATTCGTTAACTCGTGCGACCCAAATATCCAGAGTATAATAAAGAAGAGAAAAATATTGAAAATAGACAAAAAAACGCAAACTCCATTCACGCTCCACTAACACCTCACCTCCGCCCAGCAAAAACAATACAAACAACCCGGACTCGCGGAAACCCACTTAATCGGTCGCAACGCAGCGGTGCATTCGCTCCAAAATTGCACAAACGACTGTAAACAAATGCGTGCGGCCGATGCAGCAACGAAAAAAGCCGTTTCCTTTGCAAGCCAGCGTTGACCTTGTCGCGGCGCGAGCACCTTGGGCCCGCGCTCCGCGAGCTCGCCTCGTTGCTTTGCAAAAGCGAACAATAATGTAAATGACCAAAGAACAAACACGTCGCCGCCCGAATGCTCGGGCTCGAGCGACACGGCACGCGAATACGCAAAAGAAGGTTGCACACCTGCGGCGCTTATTGGCTTGAGCACTTCCGTAAACAAAATGCCGAGCAGAACGAGTCGCACGGCCGCCATATATTTGGGCTCATCGGCACGGCTCACAGAGAAATCAGCGTCGAGCTCGGCCGCGGTGGTCGCTCGACGACGCACGCTCGCGGCATTACCGTGTCGCTGGTGCTGGTGCAGGCCGCCGCGCTCCGCGGCTACATGATCGACGCGCCCACCGACGCAGCGCCGTTCGCACGCGGTTGCCGGATTCGAGTTCACGCCAGCTTCACGAGTGTAGCGCAGAGTTCCTCGACATCGCCACTGGTCGTCGTTTCGTTGCGCTCTGATCGCGCGCGCGCATCCACCCACACACACGCACTCGCACGCACACGCTCTCGCCCGCGTGACGGAGAGCACCGTACGGAGCACGACGTGATGCGCAGCGCCCGATTCCGCCGAACCTCGGCTTCCTTTTTTCGCGACTTTTTGTCCGGCTGTTTGGATTCGCGCAGGAGACCGGGGCGCCGCGAGGCGGACGCTCTGCGAGGCGCGATGAGCGCTCACGTATGACGTCAGGAGCCGCGCTCAAACGAGTCCGGGTAGTCGGTTAGATGCTGCCCCGATCGCACGTAATTCGAATTCGCGCGCGTATTGGTCGCCACGATCCGCGCGCTTCATCTCGCTTATGGATCAGGCACCGGGTTCACGCGAATTACGAATCGCCAATTTACAATTAACGGAACGATTTTGACGATGGTTCGCGCGATGATGATGTTTTGAAATCAGAGCGCTATACAATATTTGATCGTATTCGTTTATTATTACTGTTTACATGTAAATGTATAAAAGTTTGATATTAATAATATTCTATATTACTTTATATTACTACACATATATATTACTAATTGAAATTTATGTACATTTATATATTATAGTATATACTTCTAATACAAGATACCTAAAAATGTAAAAGTCATATAAATATCTGTATGTATATTAATTTTAGTCGCTTTGTCAAGGAAATGTGATTTCCACCGCAAGTTCTTCTTAACTTAATTCTTAACTTGAACTGTGCAATGCTTCATGTACTTGGCGATCTTTTTGAATCCATATTCACAAGCCATCATGTATAATGATTTGGAGTTAGGTAACAATTTCCCATTGAAGTCGACTTTCTTTCTATGAAGATAATTAATGACGTGTTTTTCTTTGTTTATAATTTTTGGATGCTTAAAAATAAGTTCGAAAACTTCTTTACTATTTATTAATTGCAACGCTATGATTCCAATATCATCTTTAATTGTAATATCTGCATTATAATCCAACAGCATTTTGATCACGCATTTCTCCTCTAAGTATATTGCTAAATGTAACGGGGTCCACCCTAAACAGAAAACACAGCATTACCAATTGTTGGATTAAATACTTCAACTTTAACTAATGACATTAAAAGTAAATATTATTTTCAAGTAGATTATAATGTGATGTTAAATATATTTATAAAATAACACTAAAATTTAGTTTTGAAATCTTCTTGTTATTTTGTTATTTGTTATTTTTAGAGAATTGTTAAGAACTTTATGAACATCATGTTAATAAACAAACACTGTATAATTTATATTCATATAACTGAAATAACTAAAATAATAAATATATGAAATTAAATTGACTAAACAAATTTAAATGTGTATAATATTGTATATGTATATATATATATATATATATATTTATATAAAATTTAAACAAAAATTATTTAATACTAAACCTTTTTATCATTTGATTTAATAAATGTTATTATTGTATAAATTTATTGGTTATTTACTCTAATTATAATATAAAAGTTACCTGAAAATATTCCACCATCCATTTGTACATTTATTCTGCATGACTGTAACAAAAATTGTAAAATTGGCAAATATGCTGCCTTAACAGCTACGTGTAAAACACTGTGTCCATGCATTGTAGGAGATGTTTGTTCTGCTTTATATTTCAACAGTAGAACAG
>JABFQC010006908.1:0-10446 GCA_022817085.1 Psilanteris sp. ZL-2020
GAATAAATGCAACAATTTTGCACCATTCGTTTGTAAGATTCACTGCTCAAAGACAAATTGAGTTGTTGAATCCAGCGGATATCCGTGTGAGTAGGTACACCAAAGTATCGGATATTTGATATTTGAATGGTGCGCATGGTATTTTGAGTACTTATATCCCTACAGAAATACTGACTCATCGAATCATGCTCTCTTATCTTTACTTGGATGTTTTCGAAAGCAAGTTTCATAAAAAAGAACCTTTTAATTTGTTCGTGTACACCATTTGCAGCGTGTATTTTATTCAAAACTACACCATTCTCAGATTCAAACGGAAAACCACTATGACACCACAAGGGTCCCCAGTTTTTTACACTATCTGCCATATGAACCATTTGATGTACATTGAACGTCATAGATCCAATACCGTATAATTGTTGAGTACTTTCCACGAAATTTATAAGCAAGTTGTGAGCTTTATTTATTTCTTCAGTATTTATTTTAGATTGTAGTAGAATATAAAGTCCTTCAACAAATTTCATCTGGTGATCAACATATTCTTCTGCGAAATACTGCTTTAATATAGGAATACTAAAATACAAAATCCAGTTTTCCCATTCCCGCGCATTCCAATGTTTTCGTTCAGAAAACGGTCGAGTTAATCTAGCAACTTGACGGGGAGGTTTAATTGATAACAATTTTGTATCAATTTCACTTTCACGGTTTTTTAAAGAGCAACTTCTGTTCGAAGTTGTACGCCAAGTTTCAGAAAACTGTCTTCCAATACCAAGTAACATTGAGTGCATATAGTCAGGGACAAACCCGGTCACAATATTAAAAAACGGTAACAATATTAACTGGGTTGTATTTTTGAATCCATTACAAGTTTGTCTTGGATTTACTTTTCTTAATTCCACAGCTTGAATCATATTTTCAATAGATTCTTCATGAGTCCTTTCTTTATGCTTTGGTGTTACTATTGGGTATTTCATTGAATTATATTCTTGAGACCATTCTCCAGGATGTAAGCACTAGTTACACCCGTATTTCCCATTAAACTGAACCAGTCCTTGCATTGGTGGACGAGCAGCACTATCCACACAGCAACATAAGCCAAATAATTTTACAACTCTATTTTCTCCTTCAACATTAACAGTGACTCCAGTAGTAGATAATTCATTCATTTGTTCTATAAAAGGCAAAAGGAAGACATTCATATTGTGCTTTGATTCACCAAACCAAATTCCGCACAATATAGGTGACTTTAATCTGATATTAATAGGAATTTCATTCAATATAAGTTGTACTAGCCACATGGAATTCGTAGATTTCTTGAATACAAGTGCGCCATCAGTATTAAATGTAAATGTAGCATATTGCTCACGCTCAGATGATGACAGTTGCTGCACAAAATCTTTATACATTTTTCCATCACAAAAGTCTTCAATAACATTATCGTTAGACTCCTTCTTTATAATTTCATTGTATTCTCGCCAATTATTTTCCAATAAATTGCGGATACCTATAGATGTGTCCAAAGTTATAAAAAAATCAAATTGCATATGCAATGAAGTGAAATAGAAATAATTTATTGCTAAATCAAGGTTTTTTTTAATTAGAACATTTATAATAAAATGTTTATTAAAATTGTGTTGTTGTTGTTGTCCTTAATGGTTATAAGGACGGTAAGCCCTGTACGTCAATAACATATTAAAATTATGAAATCACTAAAATTACAATATAAGTATTGCATATAACATTTTCTTTATAATTATACCAATAATAATCCCATTAATAGAATTAGTAAAATGATATTTATATTCCCTTTCAAAAATTCTGAAATGAGAAATCATGTCAATTTTTTATACAATTTCACATATGATTTCTCATGTGATGATGTGTAATCCCAGATCAATTAATTTGTTTCATATGCAATTTAGAGATTTAATAACAAATGTAAATGCAAATATGTACACTGAGAGAAATAGATTGTTGAATTAAATATCTAAACAGTTTCGTTAAGTATCTAAGATTGTTAAATCGAATAATTACAGATTGTAGCTGCGACGACAATCCAAATATTCTATCCAACAATCTGGATTGTCAGAGATTGTAAAACGAATGTCATATTAAATGGCATATTGAACATAACCTACAATTTTTACAATCTTGACTGTTAAATTGAATATCTGTTTATTCAAATCGGCTATTTGCAGTTTAACAATCTAATTTTAATATCTAGATTGTGAATTTAACAATATTTTTTCTCAGTGTATGATTGTTAAAATAGAATTCTGAAAATGATTTCAACTATAGTGATTAAAAATAACTAAATAAATAAATGTATTATACTAACATATTCAGAATCACATTGTACTTCAAAATTATCGTCCGTGAAGTCATCATTTAAAACTAGTGTACAATTTTCTTCATTGTTTTCAATGTGTTCAGTTAAATCATTGTCGTCAATTTCCATATTGTCATCTTCATTACTCTTTATAAACAATACCAATTGTAATTAATAAATTGAATTACGAAATAGACAAATGGAAAATTGAATTCTTTGAAATATGACAGACATTTTTTATTTTTTAATTATATGTATTCTACACATTTGCAAAGTACAAGTAAATTCACAAATAATATATATATATATATAAAGTATAGAAAGCATAGAAAATAAAAGAATAATAACAAACGTTTTAAATGATTAATTTTCAATTAATTAGTTATTATTATTTAACATTTTATATAAAAAGCAACAAAAATAACAATTATGTTTGTTAATTGTTGTGGTTGTTTGCAATTATTGTCTCATATTGAGAGATTACTATTTTAAATTTAATAATAATAATAATAATAATAATAATAATAATAATAGGTATAGGGAGAGAGGCAACAAAACTTCATTAAAAAGAACATGGACAAGTTGTTTCTAAATAAAAAAATACATTTCAATTAAATTTAAAATATATAAAATATTTTCTGAAGATTATAAAATTGCTTAAATATTATTTATATTATTTATAAATAAAATAAAAATTATATTCATAAGAATACATATAATATTAATTATTATAAATAATAAATTAATTAAAATATACTGTTAATCTTATAAAATCAAATGGAACACCACCTTAACCCAGAAAGCATGCAGTATTTTTGTGACATATCTGTAACATTTCTGCAAGCATTATGATAGCTTTAACATTAAAGATAACATAATAGTAGCATAAACGTTGCACATTTGTTACAAAAATTTTTGCTGGCTACTAGGTAAGTAAGGAAGTGTTGGTAGTACTTTAGATTTATTAAAATGGTATTAAATGCTCTATATAGGATAAAGATATGGTATTTTGTTGTACACGTATTTATAAATACATAAATTTCTATAAGTCATTCTAATATGTGAAAGACCAATTTGGACCATGACATTTTATAAATTATTTACCAAAATATACTTACACGTCCTGTATCATGTACATG
Source organism: Psilanteris sp. ZL-2020 (assembly GCA_022817085.1). NCBI lineage: Eukaryota > Metazoa > Arthropoda > Insecta > Hymenoptera > Scelionidae > Psilanteris > Psilanteris sp. ZL-2020. The sequence continues at coordinate 3,466 of JABFQC010006908.1, forward strand.
TTCTTGTGCGTATCGGCGAGAAGTTGTTTCAGGGATATCAATGTTAGGATCGTCAAAGTACAATTTATAAACACCTCGCCTCATACTGGAGATGTAAAGTTTAATGATTCTCTTAGTACATTTTTTATAAATTTTGATGTCATAAATTTGAAAATTGAAAAAAGGACGAATCTTGAACAGGTTTCAGAATAAAATACATTAAATAAAATTAAATGTGTTATTTTTGTAATAACAAAACCTTTGCTGCAGTTAGAGGTAAACAATGTAAAAATAATGATTAAAAATAAATAAATTTTGTTATAAATCAATTGTCATAGCATGTCTTTCATTTAAAGAACAATATTAACTTAAAGTTTTATTACTCACAAAACATACATTCTTTGTCTTTATTTAAAATTGTTAAAATGCAAATATTATAGAAAGAAAGATATAATAATAATGTCACAATGCTAATCAAAATTAATATTTTTTGAAATTGAAAATAATGCAAAAATAAATCAATTATAATATATATTCTCAAGGTGGCATAATATAAAAGTTAAGATATAAAATTTAATAAAATAACAATTCAAATTTTGCCAGTGTATAATTAAATTTTTGCAACACTAATATATTAAATTAAATAATTTCATATTAAAAATAAAAAAATAATATTATAATGGAATTACATTAACATATATTGATAATAATAGTGTTGAGGACAAAAAATATATTATTTTGGATGAGAACACAAAGTAGTACTTACTTAAAGTTTTATATTCAATTATAAAATATATTCTTCTATAAAGAAATATTATTTTTATAGAACTTTTATATGATATTGTTGTTGTTTTTAAATTTTTAATATAAAAATTATTAAATTTTAGTACCAGTGCTTATTAAAAATGTATCTATTAAACCTTCTTTTTAAATATATTTATTTGTAGTATTATCAAATTGCGAAACAACGTTATTTATGTCATTGACTTAGAACTCATTCAGTTACGATTAAGAATACAATATGCGCATGTTCGGATAGATTTAAATTCATTGGTTATTAATTCTTGGCTCATCAATCGTAGCAATTCTACAATTGGCTGCTGTTAGTAGTCGGTTTGAACTTGTATAACAAGAAGTAATTATCAGTGATTTTATTTTACATTTTAAATATGAAGAAAAATTTTATAAATATGGATAACGGAGGTAAGTTGAAGCATATCGTTAATTCTTTAAATATTTGATGATGCATTTTAGTATTAAATAATTTGAGGTTAACATGCAAAATATTAATATGTGGTTAATCATTGTTTTCTTTTTTTATTTATTTATTTATTTACTTATATAAATAATAAATGTTCAAAAGTTAACAATAAGACCATAGAAAGAATATAGAAATATAAAATGCAAACCCAAGTAGAAATTTCTCAAGTAACTCGCGAGTTACTAGAAATTATATATACAAATTGTCTAGTAACTCACGAGATACTAGACAAATTTCTACTAGGGAAATAATGAAACATACAAAATACATAAATTAATATATTACAATATAATAAAACTATTCCGCAAACACGTCGAAAAAATGAAATATAATTTAGAATAAAATAAAAATAAAAAAATACTTTTCACAGATAAACAAATTACAAAAGTAGTTGTGCGATTTTACAAATGCCAAGATAATGAAGTTGTGGACATTAAAAGAATAAACGATTTCCAGCCTAAACATCAACAAGATTTTAAGAAGGACAAATATTATTATATTCTACAAAACTATGGAGAATATCACGCTGGTCAAATCTTATTATTGGGATATAAGTTATTTAAATTTATGATTATTATTTATACAATTATTAATTTAGTAATATGTATATTCTTACTTAATACTAATTTTCTTTTTATTTATACTTAAAAAACAACTTACTGCTTTTTATTTATTTTTATTACAATTTATTATTTATTTCAATAAAAAACTGTTAATATGTTAATAATTAATAATGTTTTAACATTTAATGTATTATTAATATATTTAATAATATATATTATATTATCATATATATATATTTATATATATATATTTATATACTAAACTTTTATTTGCTATGAAATTCTTCAAATGTATCTATCTTCCTTCAAATGTTATAGATAATGATCAAGATATTGAAAATGATACATCATCACGTCGCTTAAACGTTCAACGTTTGATGCATGAACCAACATTTCACATATTGCCAAAAAAGTACATAGAAAATAATAATTGTAAAAGAAAGGAATTACCTGTAAGAAACGACATGTCCAAGATTAAAAAAAAGTAAATATTTGTTTTTCAATACAATAATTAGTTAGTATTATTATAATTTGTATAATAAATAAAAAATATATTTTTTAATGTTATATAATTTAAGATAATATAAATATGTGTTATAATAATAGTTATATATGTATAATAAATAGTTAAAATAATTATAATTATATTAATTATATTTATTATATATATTATAATTATATTTATAAATAAAATAAAGTTCAAATAATTACAATTTTCAAAGAATATAAAATAATCATGAAATTTTTATTATTACAGAAAGCGAAATTGATATCGGAAAATGAAATGAGTCAAAATATTTTACAAAAATTTAATCAGAAGAAAGTAACAGAAACTCTAAAGTCATCAGATGATTCTATCATCTCGGACCCACGATCTCCAATCTTGCCACTAGCACGTCATGTCTCTTCAGTTCCTCCCGTTATCCCCTCGCAACGTCCTATCAGTCCTGTCCTTTCAATCAGTTCCTGTTCTCAAATTATTGATGAGACAGTCCAAGATAATAATGAGTCAGGAAAAAACAACGATGATATTCCTCACATCGAAGATGATATTATCGTAGGAGAAAATATTACAATTGTGGAAAATCATCTTGAAGATCTGGCACATGATAATGTGCTAGCAGATAACGCTGCTGATAATGACAATGTTGTTCCTCGCGCTCCAGAAGAGGAGTACGAGTTGTGGAAATATGTTAGCAACAGAGGTGTAAGTACTTCCAAAATATCTGCACACTAATTTGTAAGGCTGTATAAACATGTAAATATGTTTTTAACTTAATTTCGAGCTATACGTGTAAATTATAGGTATCTTAAGGTGGTTCATCAAGCGATTTTGAAAGATATTGCAGATTTCGATATATTTTTGTTAATGTATTTCATACGTTTACTTTTCGTGTATAAGCACATTTTCTTATTTTTGTTGAGGTTATTTAATGTTATAAAAACAATTTAATCTTGTATGAAAAACGTCGCGAGTAGACTCGTTTTTGAGGTGATAAAAAAACGAGATAACTTAATAACTACGTGTACAATTTTATTTAAAAGTTCAAATTAATTTCACAAAAATAATTTCTCATTATCAAAAAATTTATTAAATATTTTCATTTTATAAAAAAGACAAATTTAATATTGCAATAAAAGAAAACACTATTTCGTTATATTAGACTTCAAGAACCACCTTAATCATATATCTAAATTAACATTAGCGTGATGTATACAGCAAATGAGATTTTTCAATTAATAAATGATCATAAGAATATACTTTTTATTTTCGTGAAATATTCACCCAATTATATCTGTTAAGGTATACATGGGTTGTAACAAGTTTCTTTCTAAAAGAAAATGGATTTTGTTGCATCGTAAAGGACAGTCAGTTTTTATTAAAGACCTTTTGTTGGTTTAATGGACTAGAGAAGAGTTGGCCGAAAGGTGTTTGGATCCAACGAAAACGAGAGATCCAAACAGAATAAAATTGGAGGATGATCGATATAATCTATTAATAGGTCCACTCATCTAGTAAAAGATTGTTGTTAATTAATATAATGGAATTTTGAATTGCAGGACGTATCTTCAATTATTATGTGAAATATTATATGTAGAAAAGGTAGTTATTCATATAAGTAATACATGAATATTTTAATAATATCACTAATATATTACACTTTTTAAATCAACAGCTAATTTTTCTAGTAATATGGTATTTTTATTTTATATTAAAAAAATTATATCATAAAATATTTAAATTATGAATAAATACATTATTCTTATTATTAAAAATTAAATTAAGTTAGTTTATTAAATTGAATTTAAATTTTACTCAATACAAAATATTAGTAATGTAGAGTTAGTTATATAAATATTAACTACCATTTCTATATATTTATTTTCAAATAATATTCGAATAAATTTTTCCTATAATAAATATATATTTAATAAGTGATAAATTAACTGAAATTTATTTTATGCCCTAGAATTCAAAATACCATTATATTAATTAACAACTACTATATTTTGTTATATTAAATGTTCTATTATATTTTAACCATTTGGACATTTGTGTATTGTCCAAATTAAATATTAATACATTTTTAGATTGTTTCAAAAACTTCTTACAAAAGCAGTGAGTAACAAACGAAGAGGAGGTCTCTCAATCAATATCTCGAGCACGGATATCTATTGGTGAACGAATTAAATTCATTAGAAAAAATAGATAAAAAACAGATAGAATGAAATAGATTGATGAATTAGATGTTATCAAAATATTTTTTTTATTATTATATATGTTGCTTTTTTTAAAAAGAGATCATTTTGTCAAATTAACAAAATTAAAATTTCTGTTTTAAATGTAAGAATTTTAAATTATTATAACTTACGATTTGTTTATTTTAAATTGTAATAAATAACAAAATAAAGAAATAGATTTAAACTTATATGATGACCATTTATTTGTGCCCCACTTTTGTTTTTGTATTTTGTACTCTACTTCACTGTGATATTTTAGCATCACGTGTTTTATGCCAAAAAAAAAACATTATTTCAAATAAACATAAATTTTACAGCTACTGTTCAATAATTGGGAACATTCCATACAGATAATTTCTTATGGAATGTTCTCGATTAATTTTTAGTTTAGTTTTCGCCAATTTTCCTTATGGAACATTCCTTAAGGAACCTTCTATAAGGAACTTCCCAGTGGAATGTTCCTTAAGGATATTTTTGATGGGGTATGCTCTTCATTTACTAATAATTAATACGTATATTAATAATGTTATACATGTTATAAATAAAACATACATAAAATTAGATTTATCTTACACAAAAAATTTATTTTCATTTTTTAGCAGAGGTTTTTTTATAAAATTCTTGCCACAAATTTATGAATCTTGCTCGCGGTCCATATTTTGGAAAAAGATAATCCACAATTTCCCATGTTAAATATTTGAAAGTCGATTCATCAATTTGTGCTCTATTTAATGTGCATACATAATATTTATTCAAAAGAAAGAAAAAATATAGAAATTTGTAATAAACAAAAATTAATTATATAAATGATAATGAATTAAATAATTTAATTATTACCTTAAAAAGTTTCAATATACGCTATTAAATTCCATTCTATCAACTTAGTTTGTACAAAATTAGACATCTGGAATAAAAATATTTTAAAATGTACAATTTGTAATACAACTTTAATTATATTAAAAAATGTATTATGTGCAACTTAATTATTAATTAAGTTCATTTAAGATTATTACATTAACCTAAAAATCTTATAAATATTATTTTTAATTTAACCTCAATTTTTAACATTAAGTTTAAAGTTAAAATATTCTATTAATTTAGGTATTACATTTATTATTGGTTACCGCAAATAGATACAAATTTGTTGTGTTAAAAATATATAATTTAAAACTTACCTTAAATCAAATATAATTAATTTTCCACGTAAGAAACTGTAGGAAACTAATTGATTTAAAAAAAATCGTATTTAATGAGAACGTGATCAGTGTGAAATTAATACACATGCGCAACATTATTCCGCGAAACATATCAAAATATTAGACATTTTTGAAACAATGTATTGTCAATTAACCAATAAAATATTGGTTATTATACAAATATTATTATTTAAAAAATAATGATGTATAACGATATTTCAGAAATAAATTTTTGCCAGTATAATATTATGCTTTAACTAAACTTGTCTAATGTTATAATGAATATTGTATTGTTGAATTCGACAATAATTTCTTATTAGAAGTATAGATATGTAAGCGAAATATTTATATTGCCAAATCGCACATACAATTTTTTTCAGTGTATGGAAAAGATGTGGGAGATTTTCGGTATGGTCGGGGTTTATGTTTGAGTTATATTTGTTAATACTTTCTCGAGTTATTTTCATACAATAATAATTATATAGCGAAATCATAAATAAATTCAATTCAATTAATTCATTTTGTTAATTTGAAAAAGTCAATTCGATTTATTAAATGCCAATGATTTATATAAATTAAGGTGGTTTAAATTATTTATCGTTGCGTGTTAATTTTTAGTATTATTTGTGTTTTTTAATTTTGAGATTTATAACCGTATTGTAGAGTTCGATAAGACTTAATGTTAAGTCTAAAAATTTGGGTATCTTTGAAATTTTTTTCGGTTATAATTTATAATTATTAATCTATTTCTATTTCTTTAATATTCGATTTTCATAAATGTCAACTCGGATTCCGTATACATTTCTTAATCTGTTAACAGAAAATTTCCTCTGTAACATCAACACAATCGAACATAACCCGATCCATTATTCGAATATTTTAAAACTCGAAATATGATGTATGATATTACCCACATATGATATATATCCAGATTGAAATTTAGGATCGGCGCGATAATGGCTCAATACCGGCTACCATTGGTCGACCGTTGGTAATTGACATTGGCGTGTTACTGGTATGAAATGCGTAAATACGTCAAGGCATGCCCACACGGATGAAAATATATTGAAATATATATTTACAAAATATATCAAAACATTACAAATTTTTATCTAACATATATAAATAACATATTAGTATAAGTACACTGCATTTTAGAAGCTCTAAAAATGTATTACTATGTTATAAACATATTTATGAAAAATATGTTTTCATCTATCCAAATAACAAACATCGTCAA
>JABFQC010006909.1:0-10446 GCA_022817085.1 Psilanteris sp. ZL-2020
AATAATATATTCAAGTTTATGTAGAAAATTTTAATATATAATGTAGTAATTTTTTTGTGTTTTCACGTATCGTCCACTTTTGGTATAATATGTAGTAAATTCTTAAATATTAGTTTTCTCAGTGTAGATTTGTTTTATATATTTAATTAAAGTGACTATAAAGTAAAAAATACAAGAATTTATTATTAATCACATGATATACCAATTATTCTTTAGCCAAATTTAATGCAGTGTGCAATCACATAAGATTGGTTAATATAAAATTCAATACTACATTAACTTTAGTAAAAAGATAGTTGACTTATATGTGACCATTCAATTATTTAGTCTACCTAATAAACATTGAATATCACTGTATCGACATGAATGTATTAATGATATTAATAATAATATATATATATTGATTTAATTTTTGAAATAATATTATACTCTATTTCAATGAGGTTATATGTTATTACCATCAATATTATACTTCCTACAATTTAAGTTCTACTATACTATTTTTAATAGAAAAATCATATTTGGTCTTTATTTTGTTGAACAAAATTACTAAAGTAACAATTACAATTTCTCCGATTTTTGAAAATTTGTGCAGAAATATGTGTGTAATCTTTTGTGAAAGAAGTTGAAGTTTATTTAAATTTGTTATTTATAAATATTAGCTGTTTTAAAATTTACTTTGTAATTTTTTCGATGTTATTTAAATAATAATTTACTAAAATGTGAATATCATCCTTTTAAATATAGTACATTTATTTATTTCCTTATAATTTTAATAATAAGTTTAAAATTACATTTATTAAACTTCATAATTGCAAATTGTAACCTATTTACATATAAACGAATGATAGTAAAAAGTTATACCGTTTGAATATATTAAAATACTAAAATAATTAGTTATGTTTGCAGATAAAAACAAAAATAAACGATTAAAAACAGTTCCTTTAACATTCAAAGTAATGCTGTTTAACAGAGAGTTGTATAACAAACTCTGTAACTTCTCTATATAATTAAATATTAATTGCATAATAAGATTTTTCTTAAAATCTTAGATACATGTCTACATTATAATTAATATACACGTAGAGAATATTTTTCTCTACATGTATAGTTGCATTTGTCGTGCATAACTTTAATGTTCTAATAAGAACATATATTTTAGATAACTATCATGTTCTTGATTATTGATTATTCTAAATTAATTTTTTAAATTATATTTCGAAAATTGAAATTACCGAATATAAATAAATAATCAAAAATTGAAGCTCATTTTAATAACAACTATTAGTAATTATATAATGTAATATAATATTAATATATTTAATGACGATTATCACTGAATTAGAACTTAATATCTAATATGTGTATTATATTATTTAAAAATATCAAGTAGATTATTATGCTGAAAGGGAAAGTAAGTATTCTGATATGAATTAAATGATTATTAATGAACGATAGTTAAAACGGACAATCTAATAATATGTTGCATATTTTATTATTACTTAATGCAATTCGAAATAATTTTTCCATTCAATAAAATAAAACATATTCTAATATTAAATAAATCAATAAGTACACGTGTCAATAAGACTTCTTAGTGTGATAAAGTTAATTAAATCTACCTAATATATATATGAAGTTCCAATGTTTTAGGTAACCATAGTACGAGTAACGAAGCTAGACATAGATTTAACAGAATGAGACAATGTTTAGCTAATTTAGACGATACATTGTCTGTCCATGCTGTGCAACTTTCTATTGTTTGCATTAAATGGACTCTACTAAAGGGTGACCAAACCATTTATCGAAATAGTTAAAACAATGTTTCCTACATTTAATTACATATTTACCACATGGTATGACATTGCGCTAGCATTTGCTTCATGTTATTTACTATCTAATTACGTAACCTACAATATTATTAATATTTCGTTATAAATTATACACTAAAGTTTGAAATTAAACATATGCAATTTTTTTTATTAATAAATTCGGTATACATCATTATTAATAAGAATATTAAATAAGCCAAATAAATTTTATAGCCAAATATTAAATAAGCTCAATAAATATAATTTAAAAAGTAAAAAAGACAATTTATATTTCTACAATTTAACGTATTTTTAAACGAAGAAGTTTGAACAATAAATGAAAAAACTGATATCAATATTGATAAATTTTTAACAACATAAATATATTATTATTTGCAATACGTTTTACAATAATATTTATATATGAGGTATTATTTAATTATAATTGTTACTAAATATCTCCATCAAAGATGTACTCGCATTATTGGTCTACTTATATACTTTAATTACCATTGTGTTCCAATATTTTCTGCAAAAAATAGATAACGATGGACTTTAAATATTAAGATTGTGTATGGTCATGATTAATAAATACTGTATTATGACTTTTATAATAATGAAATATTGAATAATAATAATAATAAATAATATTACAATAAATCAAATCGTATTCCTTTTTAGAAGAAAAACAGTTTATCTAATAAAATATTGAATGAAACAATACAAGGACTTTTACCTGCTAGTTACAAGTAGATGTCTTATTACATTGACAGAGAATACGAGATTACAGTTAGAAAGAATTTAATTAAGTTTCGACTACGATAGCGAAGAATTAAAAGACAATAATAAATGATAAAACGCACAGTAATATAATCCTTTGAATCGTTAAGATATAAGGAAACAAAATAAAATTGATGGTATAGCAGAATGTATTGCAGAATAATGAAACGAATAATGTGACGGAAAAAAGAAATAGCATAAGTATTATTGTTTAAAAAAGTTTGAATGAAGTTTGGTTTAATTTTCTGAACTGCGAATGAGAGTATCTTTGCTGTGAAAACTAAAGATAATGTTAGCGGGTAAAAAATGATGGTCGTCAAGTTATTCATTCATAAATTTGTATTATCCTGATTGGGTTATTTCTATTATAAAATATAAGAAATATTACTTACATTTCATGTATGTTTCATGAAATGTATTTTCGTTGAAATTTAATAGATTTTATTATCTGAATATATATAATTCCATAGTCAAAGCAGTTATAATACAATTTGCGCATTTCGTTAACATGTGTATATATATGTATATGTAAATTCAGACGACTAAATAAATGGAAAAATACACTTTTAACATTCCAACGTTGTTCATATCTCTTCTATGTGAAGAGTTGCAAGCAATATAGTTGTTAAATAAATGAAGAGTCCTCTTGGCAATATGTATATGCATATTTGTGAACAATGCTATTATTAAATTCATAGTTTTTTTTTAAATTATTGCTTTGTTAGATTTCAACATTCTCTATTAGTATTAAGAAAATTTAACTACGAACAGAAAAGAGATTAAATTAAGATCATTAATTATAAGTTATGCATAAAGTTCTAGTAAACATGGAAATATTAAATTCAGTTTGGGCTACCAGAGAAGTACATATTGGCGTGTTGAATTTTCAAATGTTTTTGCAAAGTAATTTTCTACTAAAAACGTTTTTACAGCAAAGAGTCAAATTCATCCTTTTTTACTTTCGTGCTTGTAAATCGTTTATTCACTTCAGCACATTGAAATTCTTTCAAATAAACTGCTTTGAATCGTAAAAATAATTTGCAAATTTACGGAATTTAGATTAAATACGCGGTGACGGCGTGTAAGTGATAGAAGTGTATTATTTTGCTTGATGGCGAATATTTATTTTAAAAACATTTAAACTTTATTCCATGATTACATATGTATGTAGAAACTGTATAAATTGTCTTTGACAATTGTTTTTTGTTTATTATATTTCATAGCTGCGTTATGTGAGAGTAACAATTACATATATTATTTCATTTTTATTTTTTTATAATTATTATTATTATATTATGCGAATAAAAGATTTTTGTTAATTAGCTTTACTTCATTACATTATATATATAGTATAATTTTCATGAGTACATTGAAGCATATACATTTATGAGACTGGACTGTTAACAGTCAAATGTAATATATGTACTAAAATATTTTGTTAATATTTCTATTATTCTTTTAACAATGTTATGATTGCCACTAACTTTGTTATAAAATTATAAAACCAATTTACTTATAGCGGATTAAGTTTTAGAAATCGGTAAACAGTTCGTTAATTTATTTAGGTCAGACAGATGATTTCGTTTCCTCAAATAGTTAAGTTTTTAACGAAATAAAATAAAACTTAACGTACGATTGCAGAAAGACCAAAGTCGAGGAACACCAAAACTGGATTTGTTTCCGGTGATTTAACGCAACAACGAGTCGAATGCAGGCCCTTAATTGCAACTCATTGCGGCGCTATCGACCGTAGTTACAGAGTCAATATAAACATACTCTTCCAATCCATTCTGTTCTCACTATTATATACGTAGTTTTGTTACTTTTATAGAAAATTAAAAGTTTCATTACATGCATTGGCCTAGATTCACGTTACGATTCAATCACAAAAGTAAATAAATAACTTCCAATAAAATTGTGCGTATTCATAAATACTTTTACTATAATGGTTGCAGAGACTAAATTTTGTTTTTATTCTTAAAATTACGGTTATTGTGTATAACGTATAAACGTTTTTATCATTTGCTACACTTAATGGTACACAAACAGTAGTGATTAAGATTTCGGGAGATTGTTCGTAGCGTTTATTGGCCACTAAAATTTAGATTTAACAGACAATTTCATGCAAAACCACTAATTTCAGGTTTCTTTAGTTGTTATACATATAATTCTAATTTAGACTAATTATTACACACAATGAAATTCAGATATGTTTGTAATAAATAATAATGTTTATCATATTATATTATAATTACATACGGTATAATAAACCATGTCAATGTTAATGATATTTTAATTAGTTTCAGAGATTATGAATAATTATGTTTAATATTTTTATAAATGCAAGTTATACAATACAATATATTTACTTTACAATTTTCATTAGTTGCAAATTATTAGTCATATTATTATTCTATTTAATTTATAAATAAACAGTTCATATTTACTGTTCTGTTAATAGTATAATACATTTAATATTAGTGGGAATGTTAATCAATATTTAGTCAGACAACCAAGGGAACTTTATTAAAAAAATATTAATATTAATCAAGTATAAAGTTTTTATAATATACTAAAACATAATCCATATTCATAATTTAATTCAGTGATTATTTATATTTACGAATAATAATGTGAAATTAAATGGAATTTTAAGTTTATAATTATTTTAATAGAAAAGTGTGTGCAATTTAAATTTAGTAAATCAGTTTTTTATGATACCGGCTTTATGTAATTCTTTTAAACTTATCTGTGATACACATATTTATAGTTTAAGTAATGATCGAAGAGACGTGTCAGTCAAAGATAATATATTACTGTTCTTCTGAGTATAATCGATATTCGCGCACCATTTTACTAAAAAGTATACATTAAAAAAGTTCCTGCATTTTTTCGAATTACATTACACAAGTATTCTTCACAAAATAATTTATATCGAAAAGGAGATGTACTTGAAAAATTACAAACTGTGTTATAAATAATATTTAGTGATATATATAAGTAAAAAGTAAATTTAATTTAAACGTTAACTTAATTTTTATATGTATAATATTTTTCAAATTCGTTGTAAAATGTATCTTCACTACAATGTAACATATGTAATGTAAAATGTGAAATCATAGACTGTAGGTATTTCAAAGCATTTCCTTTATTTATTTTTTTATTTTGAACCTAAGGATATCGTATTTTGAAAATTCACAGCAGATATATCGATGACGACTTTGTCAATATTATAACTTCATTCAGACTTGATGCTTTTATATACATGAACAAATTATCTTGAGAAATATACAGATTGAAAAATGTATTTTACTGAAAAATGTATGTTTATATCGTTGTAACAAGCGTAATTAATTCAGTAATTTAATTCATATATTTTTCTTGAAAAGTGTTTAAATTAATAATTGCACTGTAAAAGTGATGATTTAAGATTATCTTTCAAATGAAAAAATATTTCAAAATACTTACGTTAAAACGACAATATAAAATGTATTATTAGAAAACAGCATTTGTTGCTTGTCCATAAAAGATCTAGATCTAATCTAAAATTCTTGCTTCGATAGAGTCATAGTCGAATTATTAATGTTTATGAATAATTATAAAATTATGTGTGTGCTAGGTTTTAAAATTAATCTTATTTTGTATGATTAAACTGACACTATAATATTTCACAATATTTCTATTTTTTGTTTTCTTTATTCATTCCAACTTTCATCTAAGGCAAGACGTTTTTGTCATATCATACATTTTGTTTTAGATGGACATATTTTAACTTTTATACATTTTTAAATATTTTAAAAGGAAGCACACGTTATTACTTAATATATATGTTTTTATCCTGATAACAGAAAATATAAAAATATTTAATTCTGCATTAATTGATTTATAAATATAGTAAATTTTAATAATTAAATTGATAAAGCATTAGAAATTAAACTTTTAGTTTCTCGAATGATATTTCATACATATATATAATACGGTCGTTTGCTACATATAAGTAAAACATTGGCTATATACATTTTGTTTACCATGAATGGATTTTATATATGTTAATTGAAATTCTAATTATAGCATGTATTCTAAAATTTCAGAAACTCTAAAACTTAAAATTTCGCAGACATTAGTAAAAATACTTTAATGAGTCTGATACTATCTCAGATTTGCAGAAAGTTTTAAAGGAAATGGTCTGAAAAAGAACATTCCCTCAATTACAATATTAATATAAGAGTGACTCATGAATTCCAAAAAAAATATATTTAAATATAAATTCATATAATACAGACTTATAGAACATTGATTCAAATTAGATTTCTAAAAATTTGTTTATCATTAACATACATTCAATAAATTTGCTTAAATGATAATTTTAAGAAAAAATAATTCTATCGAATAATGTAAAGAAGTAATTAATTAAAAATAAGAAAATAATATAGTAATCATAATTTTTCATTTCATAAATATAATATTTATCTATTAAATCTATTCATGTACAACCATTTATAACATTTACCAGTGGATATATTGACAAATTGACAAGAAAATTTCCTTTCGCAAATATTTACTATCCTAGAGTGTTGTTTTGTTGAATTAACTAAGTAAATACTTGATTTAAATATATATATATATGTCGACAGCTTAATATTAATGAAATAAATAAATAAGCAAATTGAAATATACGTTAATTAATAAATAACTTATATATACATTATAATGCTGCATATTAATTTGCACTTAAGCGTTAATTAGTAAACACTTAATTAAAATTATCTTCAAATTTTGTATTCCAAAGTACTATTCACAAAACTGCAACAACAATATATATAAAAAATAAAAGCTTAAATATAATTAATTTAAAGAATGTAAATAATTAATATAAAACTAATGAATATTTTAACATTTTTGAATATTCATACGGTAACCTAAACTTAAATTATCTTTCGTATTACGATAACTAGATTTTTTATAATAATACCAATAAAATTTTTATAAATTACAAAGTTACTACTAAATTTAATTATTTATTTATTAAACTTATATTAAGAAAATGTTTATTGAAATTTTGTTTTGAATTTATAATTCACATGTACGTAAAACTTTAAATTGTATCTTTTTATATCATAATTCGTGTGAAATTAAGTTTTTATATGCAATTCAAAATTTGAGGTCACGCAATATTTTGTTTCTGTGTGTAACTCGACAAATAGTAACTAGCTCTCTTTAACTTGAACGAACGTCAAATTGCCCAGATGCAAAAGGCACGAGGCGTACACTCGAGTTGGCGATCCTGAATATGCTACTCAAATTGTACACCCAGTTTTATAACAACTTGTGAAACTTGAAGAGTATATTTATAGTTTTATAAAGTAAAGGTCTATGAATATTGTTAAAACTATGTTTTAAAAACGTTAAAATTTTTATATAGCGATATAAAAATATATTAAGAAAATAATTTCATGAAAATGTCGGTTATATATTTATATATAGCTATATACATATATATTTATTATATTATTATATGAGTTGTAAGTAGAGTAATAATACATTCATATTTGTTATTATTACATAATATAAGTAATATTATGTAAATAAGATTTCTAGTATATTTCTACAAAAAATATTCAATGTAACAATCTTTGTACAATTACTTTTGTTGTCGATTATAATATTTTTATCAGCCTACATTATTTATTAAGTGTATTTATCTAAATGAGTATATTTAACAGATATAAATAATTTACATGCAAATGATCTGCTGAAACAAATTTTTATTCTTATTATACATGTGCCTGTTCATGTACAACGATTGAACGAATTTGTAAGATTTTCATTTTTTTGGCCAAAAGTACTATTTTTTTAAGGTTATCCCCTTTCGATTTTTTCAAAAAATGGCCCAAAATTAATTTTTCGCTATCGATCTTTTATTACTTTTAATGGATTCCTGTTTGGATTACAATATCTAATCACGTATTTTTGATGGATTTAAATGATTTAATGGCACATGGCACGCAGAAACGTCCAATACGTGAACAAATTTTATTTTTCAAAGCAGCCATCATCGACTTTACATGTCTTTAAACTAACTATTTGGGGTATTTTTATTCTTATTATACATGTGCCTGTTCATGTACAACGATTGAACGAATTTGTAAGATTTTCATTTTTTGGCCAAAAGTACTATTTTTTTAAGGTTATCCCCTTTCAATTTTTTCAAAAAATGGCCAAAAATTAATTTTTCGCTATCGATCTTTTATGACTATTAATGGATTACTTATTACAATAGTGTGCCAGTCCATGTGCAATGTTTGAAGCAATTTTGAAGATTTTCATTTTTTGGCCAAAATTACTACTTTTTTAAGGTTTCGATTTTTTTAAAAAATGGCCCAAAATTAATTTTTCGCTATCGATCTTTTATGACTTTTAATGGATTCCTATTTGGATTACAATGTCTAATCACGTATTTTTGATGGATTTAAGTGATTTAATGGCACATGGCACGCAGAAACGTCCAATACGTAAAAAGAAATTATTTTTCAAAGCAGCCATCATCGACTTTACATGACTATAAACTAACTATTTGGGGTATTTTTATGCTTATTATACATGTGCCTGTTCATGTACAACGATTGAATGAATTTGGAAGATTTTCATTTTTTGGCCAACATTACTATTTTTTTAAGGTCCTTTCGATTTTTTCAAAAAATGGCCAAAAATTAATTTTTCGCTATCGATCTTTTATGACTATTAATGGATTACTTATGACAATAGTGTGCCAGTCCATGTGCAATGTTTGAAGCAATTTTGAAGATTTTCATTTTTTGGCCAAAATTACTACTTTTTTAAGGTTTCGATTTTTTTAAAAAATGGCCCAAAATTAATTTTTCGCTATCGATCTTTTATGACTTTTAATGGATTCCTATTTGGATTACAATGTCTAATCACGTATTTTTGATGGATTTAAGTGATTTAATGGCACATGGCACGCAGAAACGTCCAATACGTAAAAAGAAATTATTTTTCAAAGCAGCCATCATCGACTTTACATGACTATAAACTAACTATTTGGGGTATTTTTATGCTTATTATACATGTGCCTGTTCATGTACAACGATTGAATGAATTTGTAAGATTTTCATTTTTTGGCCAACATTACTATTTTTTTAAGGTCCTTTCGATTTTTTCAAAAAATGGCCAAAAATTAATTTTTCGCTATCGATCTTTTATGACTATTAATGGATTACTTATTACAATAGTGTGCCAGTCCATGTGCAATGTTTGAAGCAATTTTGAAGATTTTCATTTTTTGGCCAAAATTACTACTTTTTTAAGGTTTCGATTTTTTTAAAAAATGGCCCAAAATTAATTTTTCGCTATCGATCTTTTATGACTTTTAATGGATTCCTATTTGGATTACAATGTCTAATCACGTATTTTTGATGGATTTAAGTGATTTAATGGCACATGGCACGCAGAAACGTCCAATACGTAAAAAGAAATTATTTTTCAAAGCAGCCATCATCGACTTTACATGACTATAAACTAACTATTTGGGGTATTTTTATGCTTATTATACATGTGCCTGTTCATGTACAACGATTGAATGAATTTGGAAGATTTTCATTTTTTGGCCAACATTACTATTTTTTTAAGGTCCTTTCGATTTTTTCAAAAAATGGCCAAAAATTAATTTTTCGCTATCGATCTTTTATGACTATTAATGGATTACTTATGACAATAGTGTGCCAGTCCATGTGCAATGTTTGAAGCAATTTTGAAGATTTTCATTTTTTGGCCAAAATTACTACTTTTTTAAGGTTTCGATTTTTTTAAAAAATGGCCCAAAATTAATTTTTCGCTA
>JABFQC010006910.1:0-10445 GCA_022817085.1 Psilanteris sp. ZL-2020
GCACAGTGCGCACTGTTAAAACAACAGTCCATTTTTCTCAGTACACCAATCATTGATAAATGTTAAAAAAATTATATCTATTCTTAAATAAAGTTTCGATAATCTGAAAAAAGCATGGGCCATTAATGTCCCAATTATTGTTGTAGAAATTTAGTAAATATTAATAACATAAATTTCATGGCACTTAAATTAAGATAGCGATTGTCTATGAAATTTCTTTCTTTAGACTTCCATTCATTCTTTAAACACTACAAGCGACATAAAATATGAACATACGATTCTTATGTCTTACATTTTGATAGTATGTTTATATTTTTTAGATTTTTTGTTTTTGATGGATGGTTTTATAGCCTCGATAATTTAAATTAATTTAATTTTCCGTATTTTTATAGAGTTTGCTTCAACGGTTTAACAGATAAAGCCGCTGAAGGCGTTTCTAAAAGTTGTTTTGAGAAAAATGCGTTTAAAGTTTCGAGTACTAAAAACATGTGTTTAAGTGTGATTTTTTCACAACTTACGGCTAGTCAGCTATTCCTGTGCCATACAGAATCCCTTCCTTTTCCTCGAAATGTATTTTCTTTGAACGAGTGTTGTTCTATTCTCGCTTGTATAGTGTACTTACTCATGACGTTCGTCGATGTGGCTTCTTTCCACAGCTGTGACGGAAAAGGTCTCTAACATTGCCGTCTCATTTTGATCCTTTCTACTATCATTTTCAGGATATCGACGTATCCTTGGATGAATACGCTTACATCCATACATTGATACCGTCTTTGATCTTTATAGTGCAGGATTTTGGTGACACCTTTTGTTTAATTATTTGTGTTTCGTGTTTGAAATTTTGATGACATATACTTATCATTTGACAGTACACTTTACACTGATAAAATCACTTGAAACTTTTCGAACTTTTGTATTAAAATTTGTACAAATTTTAATAAAGATATGGATATGTAACCAATGCAGAAATTGGCATTTTGACCGACGAAGGCGTAACCCTTCATCTACTATTATATTACAATAAACTTGCTTTTTAAAAATCGT
Organism: Psilanteris sp. ZL-2020; assembly: GCA_022817085.1. NCBI lineage: Eukaryota > Metazoa > Arthropoda > Insecta > Hymenoptera > Scelionidae > Psilanteris > Psilanteris sp. ZL-2020. The sequence goes on from JABFQC010006910.1 coordinate 1,045, forward strand.
AATTTTGTTATTAAAAAATATACTTTTATGGTCATGAAATAATCAAAACAAAAACTATAACCATGCAATCTCAGATATTTCATTTATTATAATTATTTTTAAGATAAATTTAAACATTATTTCTTTAAATATAAAACTACATACGCCCATAATGATATTTCGAATCTTTACATTAAACATTATATACTTACGTTAAAGTATTTATTGCAAAATAAAAAAAATTAAGCGTTCCTTGATGCAGTATCGAGAATACAATTTGTTATGGTCAAAAAATAAACGTAGTCGTAATGTGTTGTTTTAAAGTTTTCTTTAAAATTGAAGACTTTTAAAAAGAGTTTTCACGAGAACATTACCTTCAAGAGAGTAAATATTTTAAGAACATCAGTGAAGAAACTAACCCAGCATGCGCAATCTAATTTCAATAAATTTCCTCGGTACCGTGCATAACTTTAAAAATGTTTTCCATTTTGGATTGTCTATTGTTTTATTATTATTATTCGTGATATATTTGAAGCAATGATGGAAGCGTGTTTTCAAAATATAAGAAAAGACGATAAAACGCATATAAGTCTTTCAAAACGCATAAGTAAAATTTTATATACCATACATAACCTATATTTTCTTGAGATCCACAAATACAAATATGTAAATCATCAGACCAAAAATCAGAGGATGTTGAACGACATATTTCACGAAACAATTTATAACAGCGCACGCGATTCATTTCGTTATAATCATTTTGTAACAGTTTCCCGGTGATGAGAAAATTTAGTACCGAAAGTTCTAACGTAAAAAACATTTTCCGCAGTTTACCCAGCATTGGCCTAAGTGCCAAAGTTTTGGATCTTGGTAATCAACTAGTTTCGAGAATAAGAATGGATGGCTTCGCATAAAAATTATACGACTTTTCATGTTCACTATTACAAAGGTTTTAACAAAACTGACTCAAATATAGGTCAAGATCGGAAATTCTGATTTTACGATTGCATAAAACTGCAAGTTTTTATTTCACCCGCGTAAACCGTTAACACGGTCGTGTTCGCTAAATTTTATTAAAATATACAGGATAAAAATGACGACGTCACTTTTAATAATAATAAGTTCACAGACTCGCGGAATATACATTATTATTTGTATCAAATTGTGGCAAACGATTCACGAACGCGAAGACTTAACGGATACAATGCAACATTGTTACACGCAAATAATGAAATTACCGTGGCAAATAGGCAAATAAACTGTACTACGTATCGGCAGTGCATTATTTTAATTAAAGTTGTAACTTATATATCCACAACGCAACCGAGACGTCGCGCGAAACAGCATGAAATTTCGCGTTCATCGCATTCATTAAATTCGAATTAAATTTGATTGTTCGCGCGATTGACAATTCATGCAAAACCGTTTTCCACCTTACGAGCATTAAAAAGAGGAGCTTCGGTACGGCAAAAATTATCTCACCGTTGAAAGCATCTGAAATAACACGGAGCGACTTTCAATAAAATCAATTCAAAATGACTTTGAAAAATAAGAATCCACGAAGCGCGGTCGAATCCTTTTTGCCAGCGACCTACAAAGTACTCGACGAAATTGTACTCCAGCGATATGATAACATTCTTTATCAGTATATGTTTTTCGAGACAGCGGGAAACGAAAAGAATTTTGCGCGCAGTACTTCACAGAGTGGCACTCTCCCTTATAGCTCGTCGGCGCTGAAAGGAGCCCGAGATGGATGTAAAAAGCAGGAACGAAGGAGATAGAAACTTAACGAAAGTAGGACAAAGCGATTGCGCCGTTCGATGCAGGAAACGCGAAGAATCAATGGATCTCGAGAGCAGATTAACAAGGAAACAGGGATTGCATTTGCGTCGAGTCGGAAGCGCGCCGACAGATAATGTTTGTTCACACGTAGCGGGAGGCATCAAGCACAGATCCTCTGAGCGAAAAATCGTTTGTTTGCGCACGCCCCATCCCCGCGTCCTGCCAATCGTTGCTGTCTCCGACGAGTTCTTGCTTTTTCCCACTTCTTCATTGCCCTCGTCCGTTTTTTTCCCTGCCTCTTTTTCCGCGCTCCTTCTTGGCTTCTTTGCGCGACTCGGCGTGCCGGAATAGGCAACGAAGACGAGCGTGCCGCGCCGTCAAAATGCAAATTCTGTCCGCGCGACTTGTTGAATTATTATTTTAAGCCCCGTAACGGCCATTCAGTTCGCGAAATCTCATGAAAATTAATTTATTTTAATGCACTTCATCCATCCGCGGCGCCGGATCACTATTATCTGCCTCGAGCCAAGGAGAAAGCCAACCCAGCACCAAATTAGCGTTCGATTCAAAGCGCTTTTTCCGTTTCTTCTATTCGTTCCCCCTTTTCCTTTTCCACTCGTCGAAGAAATTCACCACTCACGCCCAAACGAATCGCGTTCAACTTTTTTTCCCTTGCTGATTTTTTTCTTACTTTTTCGTTCGCCTTCCGTCTCCCTTTGCGCCTTGACTTCCATCACTGGATTCGCTTCTACTCATTTTGTGAGTGCTAATTATTTGAGAAAGAAATTCAACTGGGTATTTTTGAGGTTGCTTGCTTTTCCATCGCAATTTGAGTCTACGCTTCGATGCAACGGTTTTTCAAATTCTTACGGCTTTGCTGTGCATTTAAATCGTCAGCTGTTTCAATTAAATTCATATATAATAAAAGTTGACGCTGCGAGCAAAAATGTATACAAAGATTGAATTATTGGTTAAGTGAATAATTTATTAACGGGCGCGTCCGTTATGATAATTTCGTAATATCACGTGTATAATTAATCTTAACAACAGATAGAACGATTTTATAATATCCGGTTACTTTGATATTTTGCTAAACCTCAATTGGCAAATGCAAATCTGACACTGAGAAAAAGAATGATTAACAATTTACTATATAATATATCAAAAATCGTCGATATGTGAAAATACAAGAAAAATTACTATATAATGTAGTAAAATTGGCAATGCACATAATAATATATTCAAGCTTATGTAGAAAATTGTAATATATAATGTAGTAATTTTTATCTGTTTTCGTATCGTCCACTTTTGATATATTATATTGTAAATGGTTAAATATTTTTTTTCTCAGTGTATATGAGAAAAATTAGTTTTCCTTCCGATCGATTCTAAGACGTTGTATATATACAATACAAAGTCAACGACAGCGTCGTTGTTTGACGTTGGCCGATGCCTTCGCTCTATTTAGCTGCAGCAAACGCGCGGTCAAAAATGAGATTGAGTACCTAGGACTGAAATTTGGCAGCTTGACCGCGGAGATATCGATTATCGAGCACCGAGATTGATGCCGTCAGAATACGGCTGCAGAGAATATACGCAAAGCGCAATCATATCACGATTTCAATTCAATTATGATTCTGGCGTAAATATGTGCGTGTGGCAAGATGTGCTCAGTCGTGGAGATAACTTTATTTAGGGAGAAACATGACACGACACGTGCCGAGAAAATGTGATCAGATTTGTGCTCGCCAAGAATTCCCAACGGAGGGAAGAAGAACGCGCGCCAAAAATGATTCATGTCGAAGTAATCGTCGAGTACGGGACAAAAATTTCAAGATTCTCCTGGTAGTTTTTATGCCGTCTTCATTTTCGGTTGACGGATGATGGTCCTGTAGCAAAATCCTCTAACACCATCTATAGAAGAATAATAATCATGCCATTATGTAGTGTGATAATAACAAGTAACAGTTTAAAATGATGGAACAATTGATGAGGTGGGATTTCGATTTTAAATTTTTATTCAAATCAAGGCCTTACACTGAGAGAAAAGATTGTTAAATTTACAATCCAGAGACAGTAATATTAGATGGTTAAACTACGGATTTGAATAAACAGATATTCAATTTAATACTCAAGATTGAAAAATTGTAGGTTATGTTAATATATGATATAATAACATTCGTTTTACAATATCTGTCGATCTAAATTGTTGCAATGAATATTTGTGTTTTTGTCGCGCGTATTATCTGTAATTATCCGATTTAACAATCTCAAATTCTTAATAAAACGAGATATTTAATTCGACAATCTATTTCTCTCAGTGGAGATTGATAATTAAATGAAAATATAACTTATAGATATTAATAGGAAAGAATATTCTGTTGGATGTTTGCTGAATGTTTTTTTATAAATATAGGAGATTGAAGATTTTGTGTCATATTTACAGTTTTAAAAACATCAATTTTTCAGATGCTCTTAGAATCTGATAACCGTCACAAATAATCAGAGCTGGAAAATGCCGGAACAACTTTGTTACAGCCGAATTGATGAATACTAAATTAGTTAGACTTGAACGATAACAAGGTAGCCCTTTTAGGGCTTAAATGGTGAATACCAAACAACCTAAAGTTAAATAATAACAGTGTCACCTTCTGCTATACTTCAATAACATCAAACCGTTCACGATAAATATTAATTTTCTATAATAAAATGAAACTATTAGTTCTTTAGCCGGTAATATGTATAATTTTTTTATCTGTGAAAGTTATAAATTTTTATTTAACATGTATCACAAACAATGCTTCTTTATAAATATAATTGTTGATACGAATTACGTTAATATTGTATACTTCAGAAATATATATACCAATTATCGATTATAAATTCGAATATTTTTATTATTTGTTTAAGATTAAATGTAACATAAATACACATTTGAGAAATTAAATGCGATTTTGTATTATATTTGAAAAAGTATTAATATTTATGTTAACGTTACGTAACTCATATAATACCTATTTATAGAATATATAGATATAAATTTATTAAATAAGTTAAATTATTATTAATATAACAATAAATAAATCGAGATAAACATAGTGCATTGTTCACATACTTAAAATAAGCTATTATTATTATGGAACCCATTCTAATTTACGATATTTTAAGTGTAATTTTTATCGTTAAATTGAAAATTTGTTTTCAATTTAGTCGTAGTTTTGTATACGAAACCAAACTCATTTTACTTTGTTAGGAATTTATGAAATATCGATATATTACAAATTTTATGAGTTTAACGTGATTAAATAACACTATTTTCCATTTAATACATACTTTCAAAAAAGGAATAAATAAAAAATTGAACTAACATTTATTAATATACCAGATTTTTTTACATAATACATTTACATATAAAATATAATTATTGCTTTTAATTAATAAGAGATACATAACATTTATATTCGTTTGATAAACTGAATTTTATAGTATAATGTTTGTCAGTTTTTTATTATTATTTTTTTTTATTTACAGTAAAATATAAAATTGTTCATTTTGTAACTATAAAATAAAATCTATAGATATAATAAGCATTATTTTATTAGTAGCAATACTGCATTTGCACTTATACTTATATGTTAAATTTTATTTTAAAATAAATATATGCTAGATTTCTTAGATATTTACGCATTATTATTTAAATAATGTAATTTTGAATTCTTTCAAATGAATATTTAAAAAAGATAAAATGAATTTCTTCAAACTTTAAAAACCTTAAATACATGTAAATTTATAACGACTCGGCATTTTGAACTGATATTTGCATATTTATAATTCGCAATTATTACTCAGCTGAGAGCATCCCGCGCCCCAAAGACACATTTATTTGGTTGGCAATAACTCCACTACGATCGGCAAATAAAAATATGATCAGCTGAATAAATATCCGAATAAACGCGTGTAAATATCGCACGGCAAATTAAATTATAAAGATATTCAACGGTGACGTAATGGCTCGGTCGATGAACATTTTCGATGTCCGCTTGCACCTAATTTATAAATCACGCGAGAGGTCTAACGAAATCGTCAAGGCCTCGGGTACAACCTACGTTAAATCTCTCTCTCTGGCTTTATTATGCTGTAACGTTACATCTTTATTATACTCTCGAGGCGCTTTGCCTCGCCTGGGTACAAAACGACTGGCGCATGTACCTCCGGCGATATCTGCGTACCACAGCGAGAGACACGGGATGCCAAAGTGAATCTCTTTTCCAAGCGAACACGAGCTACCCGTCTAATGTGTCTGTATCGGCATCTCGCTCCCACGAGTTACGTTCGAGATCGGCCAATCTCGCTTCAACCCGTCGCTGCGCGGGATTCCCCGAAGCGACGTCGACGGCAACGAAGACGCTGCAAACTGGAAATCTATACGTAACCGGTATCCGCGACTTATACGGAAACTTTACGGGACGATAATAGACAGATTTATGAGCCGACTTATCGATTCTACTGAGTAAATCCAATTTTCAAGCTCGACACCCGAAAGGACGAGGAACGGCGAGGAATAGGCGAAGCGTAGTCGCGCAAACGGCTACGACGGCTGCCAACGCGGGGGAGGGAAATTGGAAGTCGAAACCAATTCGAAGCGACATCTAGCTGGCACTCATTTCTTATTGAAATTCATAAAACGTTGGCTGCAAGGTCGCGCTCGCATTGCGATCGAGGGAGTACCTTCGGTTGCGCTTTGACACTCTCGCTCGCAGTACAAAGCATTTGTTATTTTTCCGTTTAACTTGATTTCACGTCACGCTGCAAAATACGGTATACTTGCCGTTATGTTTTTTACGTACTTTTGCCCCTTTTTTCCCTTCCGCTTCTCAATCCATCGTGGAAACGTCAAGACGTTGGCAGTGTAACTCGCGAATCGTATTTCGTCTCGAGGGACGTGATTACGCGTTTCACGGCTCTTTCGAGAACTGCGAAGTACCGAGAATGCAGCTCTAGGTGGAATTAATAAGCGTTTGAACGAAGATTCATCGGATGGAATCGCAGACGAAAATCGAGAACTGGAATATTGATGAATCTCGAATAGAAATATTGCGCGCCTGCGATGATTATACGTGTTTCGTGTCATGATATCGTGTTTCCCTTCAACGCCGTCGGGTATCGTTCATTTCTGATGAACAGTCATGCTGTTTAGACGCGTACCGAGCTCTTGAGTTTGTTATCTTTTAAGGTTTGTAAGAAGTAGACATTTGTAAGCGGATGAACGCTGAAACTCATCGGCATTGTTTTATTGCAAAAATAATGTTTGCGTCGTTAACGCGAGTCAATTTTAATTTAATTGAATGGGATACGCAAATAAAAGTTAAAACTGTTTTAAAAACAACGCATGAGTATTATTTGAGAAATAATTTGCAACATTAATCATGTTACTTATGAATATAAATATGACTAATGAAATAAAGTTAAAAGTTCAGGATATATAGTATATTTTGTCACGATTTTATTTAGCGTCCCCAAGTTATATTGCTAATCGTATATACTTTATGATAAAGTATTTCACTCATTGTCTTTATTACACACTTTCTTTCCATATTGGTAGCAAGCATTGTTTGTAAACAAAATGCTTTATTATAAAATGTGGTTGGCAACCCTAATTTTACTAATTTTACTATCAGTTAACTTTCTACAAATCTTCCTGAATCGAATTGTTTCATAATTTTTTGTCGCGGATCCAAAAAACTTAAATGAAACCTTAATGCGAACCGAATTTCAATTATAACGTGTGCATCATTTTGATCATATATTTTATCTTTATTAAAGCTTTAATAAACAACATAGCTATGCCGAAAAAATACTTGCAAAACATTTTCGATAACTAAAATTCGATTTTTCACAATATTGACACATCTAATATAGGAAGCGAAATGCTTGCATAGATAATCTACCTTATATCAATTTATATCGGCAAAGCTGGAAAGTGCTATAAATATTCATATATCGGCCTCTGGTTATTATTCAGTATAATTTGTTATGGTTCTGTTATTATATCTTTTCAGCGACATAGCTGTTTTGACCGTATTTGTATCGCCTTCAAATAATTAAACACAACTGCTCTTATGCACATCGCAAAGAATAGTTAAACGGAGAAAATGCGAACAACGTCGCCGTCGGAATCTTAATTTACGAATTTAAGTTCATTAAGAAACACCATTAGGCAGTGACAGATAAGCATGTTCGCGACGAGGTAGCCGCAAAAGAAGCTGTATCGAACAATGGTAAAGCAAATGCGATTCGATCTTAACGCTGTAAAAGCTATCAAGGGTCCGCACTTGCGACTCGAACTTTCATCGTCAATGCCGGTATTGTGCGCCAATTGCGACGACCGCGAATAAAGTGCAAAAAGATAACAGGAAAAGAGAGAGGAGTGAAAAAAGGGACAGACGGATGATAGGAAGAGAGAAGGACGGAAAGAGAAGAAGATAAGAAGACACTCGACTGACGAGACAAGGCCTCCGCGTCGGATCTTCCATTTCGCGAATTCAGCCCTTGCCTTTCGGACTTTTCAAGCTTTCTGGTGCGGTTTAAGGACAGCGTTGAGTCAAGAACCTCTTCTCTCAAATCCCTTCACAAAGAATACCTGCCTTCTCATCCTCTGTCCGTTTCGCTCGCGCCGTTGCAGACCTCTCACTTCATTTCCATTTTTTTCTTCCCCTCGTCGTTCCTCTGGCAAACTCTTTCTAAAGGTATCTAGGATTTGTCGTGACTTATGTCACGACGGAACCAAAAGTACCTATTCACACTGCAAATAACGTTGCGCAACTTCGTTGAACCCTCAATTAGACTCGATTATGTAAATACACACGCAGAACACGTACCCGGGTACGATTTTCTTCTCAAAGACGCATCCTTTCTTGCATCTAAAGGAAATATCATATTTCCATCGATTATTCTGAAAGAACCAACATACGCCAATTTTGGTAATGGTTCACTGTTTTATATTCATTCTTTGCGTTAGTCGTAGAAGGGATATGTTAGGAAATTGTCGTTGATTGAGGATCGCTTATTTTTGTGTTTTCAACTATAATAGGATACTTTGTGTTTGCTTTTGTAATAAAGTTCTACATTCTTTAATGTCAAATATAAATATGTAGCTATTTATAAATATATATATATAAATGTACCCAAGTAGAAATTTTTCAAGTAACTCGCGAGTTACTAGAAATTTTATATACAAATTCTCTCGTAACTCACGAGATACTAGACAAATTTCTATTAGGTTATTTGTGAATTGTTTTTCCTTTATGTGCATAATTTGAATCAATATTATTTATTTGTTTATTTATTTATATACAAGATTTACGGGTGTTAGGGTCCTTTATATAAACATATATATTTTAATTTAAATAAATTTCACAGGAGACAACACATATAGCCTCATAATTTGTGAATGTAAAAAATATATTTACAATTATTTCTTATATTCCTTACAAGAATACTACTTTCGACCAATAATATTTGCATACGACACAATCATAATGTTCTTTTTATTTAAATTAAATGTTGACACCAATATTAACACTTAGATTTATATACAACATAATATATTTGGTAGAGGTATATGCATTACTCGATTGTAT
>JABFQC010006911.1:0-10445 GCA_022817085.1 Psilanteris sp. ZL-2020
ACCTAGGGTGGTAAGCGATTATACACTCTATATATATACAACGCAAAATGTGAACCGGTTGTGATATGCTACAGCCCCGATTTCTTTTACCAGTAAAGAGACTAGTACATTTTGTTGGCGCATATATATTTTCGAAACTTGGCTATGCGGGGTCATTACTCTCTCGTACCAGATTTCATGGTGCATTGTGGTAATTTTAATATGCTACATATTATTCTATAATTAATTAATGTAAACGGAAAATAATTAAAAAGTTACGACAAACATACTGACATATATTTCCTCATATGCTTGTTACATTAAAGAAAAATATGATAGAATTAATTAAATTAGTTTATTCAATAAACGATATAAGCTTCGTATGTATGTATATATATACTTATTACAACATTATATTATTCATTTCAATCGCATTTATATTAATTATATTTGATTTTAAGCATACGGTATGGTTAAATTACTTATGCATATGATTCCACAGGGCCATTCGTGTATGAAAATTGTATGTACAGACGGAAATTCCTTACCACCGATTTTGTCTTATATTCGCAAACTTTATTTTAATCTTTGTATTCAAAGACAAAAAAACTAACCAAATTTCATTTGATTAATAATATAATCATAATAGTATTAAAACAATGAATGACCATTGGGTGCTAAAAAAACTTCACAAGTTTTTTTCTTCTTTTTGAGACTTTATTTGATCAATTAATATATATTATTTTTTTATATATTAAAAATTATATATTTAATTAAAGTAATTATTACTTCAAAACTTGTCCCATTCAGGGGTTCCTCATAGTCGTAGAAACTTGAAAAAGTAGAAATGATTAAATGGTGTAGATACGGTATATTCCTATATAGAAATTTACAGTCGATACTACGTTGGTCCGACGTCATTAAACTCGGAATCACATTGTCTACACTGAGAAAAAAAATATTTAACAATTTACTATATAATAATAAAAAGAGGACGATACTTGAAAACACAAAAAAATTACTACATTATATACTAAAATTTTCTACATAAACTTGAATATATTATTATGTGCATTGCCAAATTTACTACATTATATAGTAATTTTTCTTGTATTTTCACGTATCGTTCAGTTTTGATACATGATGTAGTAAATTGTTAAACATTTGTTTTCTCAGTGTAGAAACGTTATGCCATAGTCAATTTTACATTAGTATGAAACTACAAGCCATTGTGTTCATCAACGTTTCTCCAACGTCTTTTGTCAACGTTATTCCGACATAATATGCAAAGAAAATTAAAAAATTTAAAAAAATATTTTTGACTTTATTATATTAATTTTACGTATACATATATATTGATAATTTATATATAACGAATATGGAATACTTATAAGAAATAAATACATATGAAGGAAATCGAACCTATAAGCCCTTAGAATTCGGGTCTAAGTATGTTGCCGGTAAGCTACTGACATTTTTGCGTATAATAATATAAAACATAACTTTATCTTTTACGAAGTTAAAGTTGGAAGCCAACGCTGTTACGACGTCGACCGATGTTGGTTAACGACGTTAAGTGAAAACGTGAAAAACGTTGACGCATACTCATATTTGAAGTTATACAAATCTAAAATAATTTAATGATAATATTGGTAGTTGACGTCGTTCTAATGTTGGCATCTCCCCTAGTAGAAATTTCAATCGGGCAGAAATATGGCTCCGATGTGGCAGTTTTGTTACAATATAGGGAACTTCTCAGGAAACCCGATCAGGGCCGATAGGTGGGTGTAACGCATGGGTATGATATGGCCCCGATCCAAACCAAATCATAAATTTGATTTATTAAATAAAAAAAATGGGAACATGCTTTATATTCGTATATATATGCGTTTATATATATACGTATATAAACCTAATGTATGTTCTGAAATTAAGTTTTTTAACGAGCTGTCACCCATCCATGTAACGGCCTTCGGAATCGCTGCTTAACTCCTCTTCGTTGCGAGTACGTCGCTGCTGCCCCACCATACGCTGGATCTACCACAAACGGTATTTTCATAGATTTAATATAACCCGACCACATGTGGTTTGCCATATTACAAACCGATCAGGCCCCGAAAAGGTTTCCAACTCAATTTATTATAAGCAAATGTGAGTAAACCTAATATAACCTGTTCAGGTCCCGACCTGTTTTCCTGATCATGACCGCGTGATTTTATAATAGTATGAAAACCAACTGGCATACCAGTTTGGTCCAGATTAAGCATACCTTTTATACCCATATCAAGGAAACCATATCAGGGCCCTATTAGGTAAATCTTGCATGATAAAATTGTGAAAGTCTTCTGGCAAAGTCCTTCAGTGGACCAGTTCAGGAAACCTTAATAAGGCATACCACATTTCGTCCCGTTTGGGTCGTGTTGTGCCGACTTGGGCTAACAACGTTAAACCAACATGAGTCGTTTCGATGTTGGTCAGATGTTATCTAGTAACTCCAAAATTACGCGAAATAATTTAAAGATAATGTTGACAACCGACATCATATTAATGTTGATTGAACAACGTATTGTGCAACAACGACGTCGGTTAACAACATCGTCAACAGGTTGGCAAAATAGATCCGGCGTTGATCCGACATTGGCAAACGATATTCGTCTAACAACGTCTATCAGATGTCGTTTCGACCGTCAAGTCGTTAGAAGGTCGGAATTTTTTGCACGGGTTATATATATATTGTTAACGTACTAACATTATCTGTTTCATAGATGGGTAGTTTATGGATTATATATGTTCCTTATATGGCCAATAACTAAAATGTTATTTTTGTATTATAAATAATAATATAATATAAGAATTGTCAGCCATCCAAATGACGAACGTCGCCCATGTTGCTTAACCATCTTCCGTAAGAGCTATCAATGCAACTCTTGACATACACTCGATTCACTAATACTTGTATTTTATTAGTATATATGCATATATATATGCCCTTTGGTGCAAATGAGGACGTGTTTGCAAAATTATGTTTTGAGCAAACAGGGAAAAGCTCCCTCGCAAACACTAATGCATGAGTGGGAGGGTTTTGAACCACCCATCCACCCTATAAAAAATGTAACAAAACTAATTTACAAGATCGAGAGGGGGAGGAAGGGGCAACATTGAGCAGTTCGTGTAATTAATCATGTGCTAAGAATGAATATGTATTATTTTATTTATATATATATAAATAATCCGAAGTATCCCAAAATAGGACCATGTCATATAAATGGCCCAGTTTTGACTCTGCACTGGTTATCAAATTACAGCAACCATGTTTGTTTGAATACTGGCGAAACTACAATTAACAATCAAAATTGCAACGAAAATGAGTTGAACCAGACATGATAAAAATTAACAATCAGTAAAGTGCCAGAGTTGATCCACGCATGGCACTTTGTATTATATAGTCTAATACAATACTAATAATGTGCCAGATAGAAAATAGTACTGAAAATTTAGAAAACGAGCAGTCGTAGACTACTGCAGTTATTACCATGGTAATATTACTAGACCTACGTTATCACTCAAACGATGGTACATTACTTGGTCTACGCCGGTATACAATTATAATAGTAATAGTAACTCTGGTGCTAGTATATTAAGCCAATATTGAGCCATTTCTATTGTTTCTGCTGGGATATTGCGTCTTATAATTGCATATTAACACGACAGTATATTTGCATTATGTAAACACACATAGAAAATACACTTTTGAAACGAACCCTTGATTATAAGACATTAAAAGTTTAATCAGATAAAAATGTACATAAAATACGAACTTGGCAAACAAAAAAAAGAAAATATATTTACTCCGTTTTAATTTTATTCAGAACATTATAATTTCGTGTCAAATAGATAATTCTAAGTAGTATTCTCAGCAATAAATAATACATTTATACTAAATCTAAGATGGAATATTTCAGAATAAAGATATTACACTGAAAAAAATTTCTATTAAAAATTACTGTGCCAAAACAGTATTCTGATGTTTGTCAATACGTAAAAATTACCCCTAAATATCGTAAACATTACTTCGATTTCCCTATATTTTTGACTGTGCTTTAACAGTCATCATTCTTTGTTGACAAACATCACATCAAAGTACTGTTTTGGCACGGTAAGTTTTAATAGAAATTTTTCTCAATATACTGTGTAATACTATAAATAGTGTATTAATATAAAAACGATTGATATTCGAATAAATTTACTTGTAATTCATTGAAGTGGCGCCATCGTAGCGATTATCGAAATGGGAGAACAATTATTTTCATTGAAGTGCAAGTTTTTAGTCCTAGGATTAAAAAACCATGAATTTAACTCTGATTGAAAAATGCTTAATTTCCGATCCGATACGAGAGAAAAAGATTTTCAGCGCAGAAAAATGACGTTATATTGTCATGAAGGTAATATACGTATAAGGTATAAAAAATAAAAAAAAATTACGTTTCCGTTTTACTATGTTTTAATATATACTTCATCTATACATACTTTAATATGTATATATATAGAATATACATTTATAGGATTCTGTATAATTTTAATGTAATTTAATATTAATAAGTAAATGGATAAGTAATATAAATTTTTCTTAAGACTTTAAGATTACTCATAATCATGTACAACTACTTAACAACACAAATGTCAAAATCTAGAAAATATGCTCTACAACTATTTTATCAGTACATTTAATAACTTTCATGTAAAAAGTATATATTATAATTATATAATATATTATATAACACAGTAAAACATATCGGCAAGGAATATAATTACTCTAAAACTGAAAAATATATTTAAAAAAAGTTAATGGTTTAAAAAATAATTGTAGATCCTTCGAAACAGAACTTTTTTGAGCATTAAAAACATTAACTCTACCTAAAATACATGTTATTATTCAAATTGTATACCTCCAACAATAATTATAATTTTTTATATCGTTTAACATTGTACATCTTAATATCAATATATTATTCATGAATACGCAGTACGAATGTATTTCGCAGTTTTCAAAAAATATATTAAATGTATTCATTTGAGAAATTATGTACACATACAAAATTTGAAAACATGGGTCGTGGAATTCAAAACGATTTGCATCCGAATTACTCAGAATGGATTTTTAACGATATCGCAATACCCACGCGTGACTACCTGCGGTCAGGTATAACAACTTTTGATGACGGTCCACCTCGAAGTTCGTTGTCAAATTGTGAAGATTATCCGCACGCGCGTGTAGTGTCGACTGTGTGTGCGAATAAATGTAAGAGAAGAAAAGAGAAATAAAAGGGGAAACCCACCATGTCAAATGAACCGGCCCCTCTTGGTTTGTCAACTTCGAGTGATTTATCGTACCTTCAACCCCGACATGACTTCCATTCATTTCACCCGTTCCGATGTACTTACTTCACTTTTATATATAAATTTAGTTGTGCGTTTTGTAGAATAAATTTCAAGATGTTATAATTTTTACGAATAAAAACAATATCAGTCAGTGAATGAATTTAGACAAATATTGTGCACTGAAATTTTTACCTTATAATTACCAAATTTGAAAAATATTAATAACATATAAATCCATTATTTTCAAATTATTTCTTAGTATAACTGACCATTTCGTCTGTGACGATTACGATGATTGCAATATATATAAGTCAATTACAGTTAGTTTATATAGTTAGTTTATTATGGTATTATCTGGATTTTGAATTATAATACCTTTTTTATAAATATATATATTCTCAAGCCAAGACAGGTTATATTGCTTTGTGTTATTCTTCTTGAATTATAATTATAAGACAATAATAATTTTTTTATTATATACAACATTATATATATATATTATAAAATATATTATATTTCAATACACTGAGAGAAATAAATGACGAAAAATTACTATTTATTACCTTAATTTGGAATCATAAGAGAAAAAGAATAATATTTACTGTTTTTGAAAGGAAAAAGTAAGTTTTTTACATAGAAAAATACTACTTTATCATAATATCTTACTTTTAAAAATAGTAAATATTATGATTTTTCTCTTATGATTCCGAATTAGTGATATAGACCATTATTTCTCTCAGGTACTAACTTTTTAGATCAAAATTATAACGTTATGAAATATGTTACACTATGTTAGACCATCGGTTAGATGCAAATATCTTAAAATAATGCTTTAAATTGATACATTTGGTGATCAATAGAGAAAAATCAAATAGAATGTCATTTTATTGTAGACGTGCTTAAATGATAATTTAATCCAAAGTCGATTTCAAGCTACAATATTTTGAACAGTTACCTTAATTCAGGTTTATAGATGCATCGAACTGTATTTAATGAAAAAAAAGCCCAGCCCGCATTGATATATCAAGATTCTAGATTGGCTATAGTAATGCGACACCAGAACTGTGACTTAGCTTTGATAAAGAATCGCACACAGCTGCCGTTGTGGTCCTGCATTTCTTTTATATTTTTAGCTTCAGTTCCTATGATTGTCCGCGTCGATAATGTCATACAATTCTGTGATGCATGCTTTATATAATTTTATTGATTATGCTTTTATCGAATTTTAATTATGTTGATGAATTATGAATTAATTGATAAAAGCACTTATCTGATGCATTGATTTCGCAGTATATGTATTGTGGCAAATTTATGTATTAGGCGAATCATTTAATGTAGCAAAGCGTTAAAATGATAATTATTAAATTGTAAAAGTGTAAACATTTTTTTAATAATTAACAAGTATCTCTTTATTTCTGACAAAGAATTGCTCTGAATGATAGTTTAATAATTCTTCGGTATCTTTAAATAGTCATAATTTGAAATTTTAATTTTACTTTCAATTTAAAGCGAGGTAATATTTCGTACGATAAAAGACGTTTATTAAAATTTAGAATTCTTGTTAAATTAGACAAATGTTTTAAAATATTCTACGTATTGTATATTAATCAATAATAATTTTCAACGAACGCGTGGTTATTTTTATATATTTTTTATCTCAAAAACGATTCGCCACATGGAGAAAATTATACTTTTATCATAAAATAAACAAAACCATGACCATAGACGAAGCAAACTTTAAATTTATCCTACTAATTTATAGTCAAAATGTAGCATAAAGAAGTAAGAGAATATGTTATATATATCAATCGGATGAAAAATATATGTGAATTTTATTAAATATTTGATCTATCATTTATTAAATTTTTTCTACCATAAATTATATAATAATTTTGTTTATAAAAATATATAATTAATTTACATTAGTTATTATATAGTAATATAGTAGGCGATTTTTGTATAATCCATTATAAATGATATTTAACAGACTATTTTCGTTAAATACTATATTTCTTTGATTATAATTTCTTTCTTCAATTTTTATTACTATATATTATTTGTTATATCGGATAAAACTTTAGCTATTTAAATTGTATCTACAAGCTTATTCAATAACTATAAACATGCAGCATTTAACTTGTTTAAGTTACTTCAAATAGAAAAATAGCAAGCAACGCGTTGCATAAAATACTATTTAACACTTTCAAATAACTGAAATGTGAGTAAACTTTCGAAGAGGTGAATATATATATATATATATAGTAAATATGCCTTTCCCTCCGTAGTAATAATTTATAGAATAGAAACATATTAACTAACATTTGTTAAATAAATTAGTAAAATATTTAAATGTTTAGCATCATATATGTGCATATATATAATTTTTGTGATACTAATTATTTCTAGTCGTTATAATAAAGCATCTTATGATGATATAATAAATAAATTATTTAGTTCGGGTTCATTTTAATCATATTATATTCAATAGCAATTTAATTATAATTCAATACAATATAAACATACCACTTATTAGTATATTCGATTTGGAGTATATGAATCAATATACTCATATATTTATATTGCCTGAGATGTCAACAGTTTTATTGTTATATTACATTATACTATTGATGAACAACAAAGCCCAATTTTCAGTCGAGTAATAAAAAGTTATATTTATATCGAAAAAATGTAAACAAATTACAAAATTATTATTTTGCATTATAATAATAAAACTGCCAAAATCGAATTGCCAAATCGAATAGTCTGTTTTTTTTTGTAATAAATTATAATAACTAAATTGTGAATTTGGACCAATATTTACAATACTGAAATATTTTATATGACATATCTGTGTTAAAATAAGTTCAACTAATCTATATCAATCATTATTAAATTACATTTTCATTTTTATTATATTTTTGTATATTTTATTATTATTATTATTTTATTATATATTTTTATATTTTTTATTTTTATTTTTTTTGCTTATTCATATGGTAAGTATTTTTAAATTATTATGTAACCAAACATAATTCAACTGAGTATTCGAAAATTTACAACAATATTTCTGGTCATATAAGTTCGAATTTGAAGAAATTTTTTATAACTATCAAAATCGCGATTATTATCCAACGTTTATATCCACGTTGCTTTACCAAACTTAATTAATCTGTCACAGACTAGTCGTCAGATTGAAATCTAACCGAAGATTTCCAAAAGGTAAACATTTCGCCGTTTAATATATGATTATCTATAATACTATATATAATGGATTACAAATTATGTATTGAATTATCAAGATTAACACAATTAAATATCTTGTCACCAATTAATTATTACAATATAATATTAATTTAGTAATTAATTGATATATTACAAATTAATCAGTTGTTATATAATACTGCTTGTTTGTTTGAGAATCTTTGTAATATTCTCCAATAAAATTGTTGACTGTAAATTAAAGCACTCAATGAATTTTAATAATAAAGTCATCAAATTATATTGCAAATAGAGTTTTTTATTCTAACTATAATATAAACCTAAATGGACTGTTCGTTGTGAATTGTAATTGCTTATCATGATCTATAACTGAAGCAACATAACAAACATATAACAACATAGTATACAATTAAAGGATATATACTGAATAAAATTTTTACGGGTAAGTTTATTTATAATTTAATCATATTAAGTAAGTTTGCATCCATCCAATGATTTTATTAATATATTTAATATATTTTATAACAAAATTATACAAATTAAAATATTAAGGACGTGTATAATAATTAATAATTGCCACGTTAATTAACAAGAATAAATAGATAAGGTTAGGATATTAACAACGATTTATATAATATATATAGATGTTAATAGCATATTAAGAAACTTAAAAACATAATATGTCTTATTAAAGGAAGTAATTTACTCCGATACTGAATGTTTATAATAAGGATCATTTCTAGTCAATTCATATTTTCATATTAACCATATTCGTATGGCTGCCATGTTTAAATTATTTTATTTCGTGTATTAGTTTGGCAATAGTATTTTGTAATCTGTAATCAAATAATCTGGTATTTTGTCAGACTATGTTTTGCGAGATTAAAAATATACATAAAATTAATTAATATATTATTTTAATCATACTTTATCTTAGACTAATTAACTTTATATATTTATCTGAAAAATTCCATAATATGGTAATTATATTTATTAAACTATATACTATAGTTGTCATTAAAACTAGTCGAAAATTTGATTTATTGCAATTTACCACAACTCTGGTAGTCGACGGTAAAAATCTTTAACTAAAGGAAAGACTAAAGTTGAAGACTCGAGTAATCGTTGACAAACGGTGGGGTCATTCTTGGTCCAATCGAAGTATTTTTTTGTCGACAAACAGTGATTGCCAATCAAGTAAAACCCGTCGGTAAATGTTTATGCAATACTTGGTTCAATTTAAACATTTTATGTCACAGAACGCTATGTACAAATCATAAAATAACCGTTCACAAACGATTGGATCATGCTGGGTCCAATCGAAACATTGTTTTTATATAAGTAAACGGTTTATGCTACCCTTATACCAATGGTTAGGACACGTCTATCCTTGACGCAATTGGCCATATAGCAAAATATATACATTTAAAACTTAAAATAATCTTATTATATATATATTATTTATTATACACAGAAACAGCAAAATGGGAATTATTATATAATAATTATTATATTTATTCGTTGTATAAAAAATTGTTATAATACTAAAATCATTAGTTATTATTGTAATACACTATGGAACTTGAACATCACAAATTTATTATGATTGATCCAAGTGCATGCACAAAGGGACAAAAGCGGCATATGACCATCAACGAGGGATTAAGCAACGTTGTCATACTTGGATGGGTGATCGTTCACAATTGAATGTTTTATAAGAATTTAAACTTCAAATATATAGGTACACGGAGAAAACAGTTGTTGAATAATTTACTATATAATATCTCAAAAGTAGGATATATTCGAATATATTTCATATTTTAAAATATGATTTGAAAAAATTACTATATCACATTGCAAAAAACTTA
>JABFQC010006912.1:0-10444 GCA_022817085.1 Psilanteris sp. ZL-2020
GTCATGCGATTTATAAAGAAACTTTTAATTATTATTTAGTTCAATGCACATTAACTCAATTGAAAGATTTGTATATGGTTCATTTTTTTAACATACTTTTTTAATTTATTTATAGCGTTTGCATAATTATAATTAAATTGCATGCATTTTTAGCAACTTGGTCGTATTAATATTAATCAGCAGTTACAGCTCTACTAAACAGTTCAAAACACTTTTAAGGATGAAATCCAAAATTTAGTTTAGACATTTGAATATAGTGTCGTAACTTGTAATTTGAACTGAACAGATGGACTGAATTTTTGTAACGCGGAAATCTCAAATTTCCTTGATGTATACCTTCAACTTAAATATCTTAGACACAGACCATGTATTGAGATATAATTTCTGTCATTTTGTATTTATGACTTTTCATAAATTATTACTGCTCATCGGATTTTAATTAGTCTTATTAATCGTAAAAAGATTTTTCTCAACATGCGACAGTTTTGAGTCTTACATAAATTGCTAGGTCTATATATATATATATATATATATATATATATATATATATATGCATTACTAGAATCAATTTAAATATAATATAAACAACGTTTTCATGTATTTGTACGATGTTTTTAAATGTTTCTTATGTTTTATAGAGTATTAACGTAAACTATTTTAAGACTATTAATTATCGTATATATTTATACTATATATTTCAAGAATTATAATTCACGTTATTACGGTTTTACATATCAAAAGTCACATATTACGAGTCATAATAGCGTATGAAAGAAGTCAGTATAATATGTTAATACAAATTAATATTCAAATAATCGTATCAAGTACAAGAGACTATCTTAGATCAACTCCAGATAATCTTACGTTTAATTTTACTTGATCATAAAATTATTTATTGCATTTTTATTTTATGTAAGTATTTTAGACAATACAAATACGGTAACCATTATGTCATAAGGTATTATACGAATTAACAATTTATCCATAATTAAACGCAGATCTTACAAGATGTATTATCCTAACTATAATATATTGATTTGCATTGATATGGATAAATATTTGTACAAAGGCATTAAAAACGCTCTAATAAAAATATTTGACATAATTCGATTTAAATCCAAATTTGAATTCAAGTCAAACCCGTAACTCGTGATACAATCATATTTTATTGTTTCACAGAATCAATAAAATTCAGAAATGCAGAATCTGGAAAGTCGTTTAGTGCAACAACTCTCCCAAAATGCTAAAAAGTAACGTGGCCACGTGCGAAATGCTCCGCGAAGCAACAATAATGCAAAAGTTGCGCGGCGAACGTTAGCATTGGAAGTGCAATAATTACTAATAGAAATCAAAATTCGCGCCCCTCCGCTGGTGCGGAGTCAACGCGACGTTCAAAGTTTGCGTAACCTCAGAATGTTGCAGGGCGTACCAACGGCAGCGGCGCACCGTGGCCGATGGGAAAAAGGCAAAAATAAGCATGAAACGTTAAATCCCACATTGGACGTTTGAGAACGCGAATTTGTCCGGTTGTCGCGCGCGACGCTTTTCGACTCAACAAGTGGACGATGTTTTTGACTCGGACAGTACAAATAGCGCGTTGCTTAAAGTTCGAAGCACTCGCGCGCTCCGCAAAGCCGGCAGCAAAAACGGGCCTCCTTGGTATTAGGGGTTGCGCCGACAGAGAGAGGAGAACGACTAAGGGAGAGAGTGGAGGGGGATAGGGCGAGAGAGAGCGGTATCGGGTCGGACGACGGGGAGGGAGCGAGAAGAAAAGCCGGGACGGACGGAGAGAGCGGCCGAGGGGGAAATCGGAGAGATTCGTCGTCGAAGGCGGAAGGGCGAAGTTGGCCGACTTGACGCTCTCTCGGAAGGGGGCGACGGCAGCGACACACGCGGCGGCACGGGCGATGACTGGCCGCGGGAGGGGAGGGAGCCAAGCGCTCCCCTTTCCGAGCGTCAGTCGCGTCGCGAACTTTCGTCGAGGACGGCCATCCCCGTTTCGGTTGTCATCGTCCTGGGTCGGTGTCTCGCGCTTTTCTAATATCAATTACTCGGGTTTTGCGTCGACCTCGTCCCGATGAGCACGCATTCTGTCCGAGTGGAATAATCGATTTCGGAGCAGTATATCGCGGTGCTGCCACGCTTCGTCTTTGTTCGCGGTCTGTTGACTTTGAGTGAAGTTGCGGTGTTGATTTGGAGCGAGCTTTACCAACCGCGAATCTCATCAGCTTCCCGACGAGGTTGCTGCTTCCACCGATCATGACGAGTTTGACGCTAATGGACCGGAGCCGCTGGCTGAGCTCGGGTCTCTTGATTTGATATTTGCAAAAGCGGCTGGCCGAAACGCGCGGTCGGCGATGATGCAGTCAAACACCGTGCTCCGCGACGTCGTTAACACGGATAAGTTGATGGGCAACAATAACAACTTGAACAACAACGGATCACCCGGCACAGACATGATGTTCCAAATGGAGGATGAGGGCCTCACGCAGCTCGGCAGCGTCTTCCAGTCGGCTTATCAGTCGATCGTCGGAGGAGCCACGCAGGTAGTTATACCCGATCGAATTCTCTTCGGGGAAAATCGATTGAGTTTCGGACGAGGGGTGACGGCTTCTCGGAACTCGCATTGTTTGGAAGATGTTGAACTCGGCGCGAGATCGTTTTCCGTTCTCGCATTTATGGCTCCGAGAGTGCGGATGTTTCGGGATCGCAATTTCAATGGCAATGTGTGATAGTGGCAATTTCGACCGGGGATTGAAAACCGAACGGGAGCGCGCTCGCTAATTTTTTTTTCTCTCTCCCTCCCTCTCTCTCTCTCTCTCGTTTTCTCCGTCTTTTCCCAATTCTTCCGATTTCGTCGGGCTCGCAAACGTCAGTCGCAATTTTGCGCCGGCGGATGTTGAACTTGGACTGCCGGTTCATTCGAAGTCATTCAATTTCGCAGTCGGAGATTGCAACAAGCCGAGCGATGCGACGTTAATTGCGCCCATTTTTATACTCGCAATGCAATAATAAGCCGCTGCCTAATATTGCGAGAGTAACGCGTTCCCAAACGCTGCCATTGCGAGTTCTTTTGTAGTCCCATTGCGATGCGTGGAACGCACGAAATTTCAGCCAAACCGAGGCATTTCGATCGCGTTGTCGCTTATTTTGCGAATCAGTCCAGTCTTGGTTGGTGTTGGTCGGATTTACTTTATTCAATCTATTTGTACTCGAGCGAAACCATTAGCACGATTAATTCGACGTCTGAGAAAAATCTATTCGGAGCGGAATCTATTCGAGCTCCTGATAAGTGACTTACTTAGTGCCAACTCTTTGTTTTCAGTATCATTTCCTTTACTTTAGTCGCTCGCTCGTTATGGAGCAAAACAAAGAGTATAGTGCAATCTTGGAAGAATATATGAATGCGATTCAATATTATCAAACGATTGCACAAACGTTTCCACGCTCGAGAAATGTGCTCAATATTTTACCTTTCTTAATGTTTTTTTCTTCTCTCCTTTTCGATCGGCTTATTTTTAATTAATTTACTTATCCGAAACTGACGACCTCCGACTCAAACCCATAAGCGCGGACAGTTATTTAAAAAAGATAAAAACAAAAGGATATAGACACGATTACAGCTGTAAGGGGAAGCCAAATTTTCATCGCAAATGGTTAATTGATATCGTTATCTCTCTGATTGTCGGATGGCATTTCTCGATACAATAAATCTTACGGAAATGATGCCGTGCCGTTTATTTTCCGAATCGGTTTCCCTGGCGTTCATTAGCGGTTACTGTGCAGACCTAATCGTCGTCGACTGATTATGGATTAACCTTCGCTTTCTTACTACGTGCATCGCTATTTGTAAATAAATCTTAAACAAATCTCGCGACAACTTTCGCATAAAGTTGAATACGTTTATTTCGATTTTCATTATTTAATGTAATTTAATTACTAACAAAGTAGGAGATTGAAAATAAATAAGAACAAACGTGATTTAGTAATAAATCAACGCTTGATTGTATTAGTGCGTGATTTAATTCAAACGAAATCAGAAATAACAACTCACGCGCAGAAAAATATAAAGTTGGAATTTCCAAAAAGTCTTGTAACGCAATTACGGTGTTTTATAATATATATGCATAATTTTCATTATGGTTATATTAAATTTGTTTATGTAAAAGAAATATAAATTATAAATAAACTGAAGATCACATAATGGATTGCGTTAAATTATATGAAAATTAAAATACAAATGTTACTTTTTGCCAACAAAACAGTAATAAAGCATTAATAGTGCCTCATAATGTTGAAATCGTTTAATTTTAGAAAAGTTATTTCATATATATACAACTTTTTCCAAATTCTTTCTTTCCGTGTACAATATCGATATATCCATTTTTGAACTTAACAAATATTTGCATTTTAATGCTAAGCAATTGAATTTACTACAAATATTGCAGAATGTTTCGCTGACACAGATCACCTTTTTGACCATATTTTCACTATCCATTATCACTTTATCAGAGCCTATTTCGTTGATGCCTACACCCGCACGAGATAAAATTATCGATTGGTTTAATAATCGATTTTTGTGACTTTATTAACGTCATTATACGTGCTTGTGCGGAATATTTTTTACAAGAATGCCGGACTCGTTGTTTGCCCCGGTTCCTCGCACGCTTCGGGTTGCACGTAAATCTCGCGCGATTAAGACTGATAGCGAGTGAAAAGGAAGAGAAAGATGCGAAAGAATTGCGATCATCGGTAACTGTTTTTGCGCTCGGCGGCTTAACGAGCGCGAGGAGCGCGCTATCAAGCCGGTGACGTCACAATTACGTCACAAACATGGTCGCCGTCACGTGAGGGGACGAACTCGGCGTCCCGACCAATCGCTTTTATTTCAACAGTTTTTCAATCGTCGTCTGCAATTTGTATTTTCATACCCATTCAAAGACACGCCGGGGATTTCGTGGCGGCCAATTCACACTGCTTTGGAACCGTTGGCGACAAATAACGTAGTGTACTTCATCCATTCAGAAACGCGCGATTCGAATCATTTCGCAAGCAATAAATAATTATTCCCAAAATGCCAAGTATAATGCGGCTCAACACAAAACAGCGCTTAAAACAATTCGGTGTCAGTGCGTATACCTGCTCCAACTTATTGTTCACAAATTTCTTCGTGCGTCGTGAAAATGAACACATGTTCGTTTTTCGAACTTTTAATAGAGAGACTTTTGTTCGCAGCGTCACTATGCCGGGTATTTCCAGGCCCTGTCCATCACTTTTAAAGTCACTTTCCGCAAATTATTCACGTGTACGTGCAACGACAGATTTTACTGGGGGCTTGTAAATTAGTTTTCCAAAAAGATCCGTTGGTCGGACGGAATATATTTATGTATCTCTGAAAACGATCAGATAAAAGCGATTATTAAAACGTCGAGTGCTCGTGAAACGATGCGAAATTTGGTAAGGGCGAAAATCAACAAATTTCACTTAATAACGAGTCTCGCGAAAACAATAATTGCCTTAATCTGCATGTAATTGAATTTCATCGGCGCTATCAAACAAATGTACATATCCGAGATGACGTAGGAAATTAAGGTTCCCCGACTTTCCGTCGAAATTTACATGTCGTTAATTTATTACGTAAACAAAGTGATGCCAATATTCGCTGATCAAATGAAAGTAATTATGTGAATGCAAATTACGAAAATGAGTCTATGTATTATTGATGTATACGAATTATATAGATATATATAATATATATATACACACACACACGTATGCATTGTTATACTGTGAAGGTACATAATAATGCTACATTTAAGTGAGTTGTTATATTACGGTTTTTATTCAAATTAAAATTACACTGATTACATATTCACAAGCTTTTTCTCATTCGTCATTATGTGGTTAATTGTAATTTTTATCAACTTTAAATGTTATAATTTTGTATTACATCTTTGAATAATAGAAAGTGACTCTGAAGCAAAACTTGTAATTATGTTGCCAGATTATTTTTCATGTTGCTCTAACTATAATCAATCTGCATCACATTATATGCTGCATAAATTATTGCAGCTATTGCGATATTAGATGGTTGCGCCCCGGTTAAGATGATAAGCGATTGTCAAAGCGTCAAACACAAACAGTAGTCAGCTTTTGAACTTTCAGTTTCTTTAAGTAAAACGTGATATAAGTATAGAATATGGAATATATTTGATATGGAAAAAAAACTAACATTACTCGCGAATGTAACGTACGTATTCTGTTATGAAATCTTTAAATATTATTGCGATTAAGTTATAAATTGTTTGTCATTATTTATTATTTTTAGAGCCATTGCATACGGGAAGATATTACACGATATCAATATACTTGAGTGATATAAATATATGTCTGTATATCTATATGTTTTGAAATGTATGGCGTTTACAAAATACACGTATATTGTTGAAAGGAACTCTTACGCTTTGAAGTTATATAAAGGAAACACCTTTATTCTTTGCAACGTAATCCACTTCAAATCTGTTTTAATCTATAAAACGCATAATAATCTGTTTGTAAACGTTTTTTTTACATCATTTACATAGTTGTAAACTTATCACTTTTCGTTCCTTATACAAGCACGGTAATGATTCGAATTTAATTAACCGGTGCCGATTGTAGCAATTCATTTTCGTTTCTGTTGATACTGCTAGGTCGTGACGTCAAATGGAATTTCTATCTAATTTAAATGCGACTTAGCTTAAAATAATGCGATTATATGTTAGCTTATTCCGTTAGTTAATCTCCTTTGCACGGTCATTGTAAGACGCGAATATAGAAAGATGGGGACTCCTGTGCCGTTTCGCTCGATATATTCTGCGCCACTGTCGCCAGATTATTCAGTTAAGCACACCAGTGGCACGTGCCTTCAAACCCCGCTAAACAAACAATATAAACAATGCGTTAAATTATCACGTCCGTCAATAATCTGATGTACTTGAACGTTGATACATTTAGGGACGCGGGTGGCTGCCAAAATGCGGCGATATTTTCATCCTCGTATGAAATTCAACGGCGAAATAGAATGAATAACTTTGCAACTTGTCACAAAATTAATTAAATTACAAATGAAACACGGCGCGTAACTTTTGCGATAGTTTTCTCTTTAACGTGCAATTATTGGTGTTCTTAAAATTCCACCCGATTCATATATAATTTTGCAAAGTAAATGGCTGGAGTGATATTGATATTTACAGAAATTATGATCAGAAAAGGAGCATAATCGTATTTTGTTTGTTAACAGAATTTCATTTGCTCCTGCAAATATATATATCTATTTTAATGTTCCTATTCAAAGTGTGCTTTTAAGATTTCACGTGCATATATGAAAGTTGAAAAGTATATATTCTTTGCTATATACCCTAGATGACTTTTATTACGCAATCTCGTCAATGTTTGAGTTGAAAAATTGTGCTGCTGTATTATCAACATTATAGCACCTACACTATATAATAAGAACAATAATAATAACAATATTTTTAATATGTATACAGCATATAGTTTTGTCCTATGCTCGTTCATGAACGCTTTCAGATAGCTTTTTAAACAAGAAAAGTTTGAATATAAATGTCTCTCACAATTTTCTTTTTATCACTCACTTAACTCGTAATTTGCCGATATTCAATTAATTCAAACAATCTGGATAACTTTCTTAAATGAATAATTTATGTAGTGTAATTATATGTACAAGAATACGAAAAACAATACGTTTCTTTACGTTCTTAATAATTTAAACAAAAAAAATTGTATTAAAACGGTTACAGTTTTTGTCTGAACAAATTACTCGAATTGTCTGGGACAACAAGCCAAGCTTATGCAAAAGGCCTTATATATATACATATATAACGCGCGGTACTATTTTGCCCTCGCATATATCGTCTAATATGTTAATACATTCGAAAGAACATTTTTCCACTTTAATTACGACACTATGCAATTGCCGTCAAAGTTTGTTGCCATTGTCGCGTACTGCATTTCAGCACATTGCGTATATCTGTCACTATTACTGTCAGACTACGCGTTTGCTTGTATGCAAATGTTTGTTCCTTCATGAGCGAGTTATTCGAGTTTCATTGGACGACACGCCTAACACTTCTTTCTTGGAAATGGATGCTGCTCGGCAAGTCCAAATGGAAATGGATACGTTTTTTTTTGTCGCGCTCGCTTCGCGTGGGTCTTTGCGACCACTTTTTAGTACGATGTGCAACAAGAAAATTGTGGCACTTTCATTACAAGAAATGATACAAATTGCGATGATGAACAATTTCGTCTCTCTCTCTCTCTCTCTCTCTCTCTCTTGCGAAATTATATTCCGCGTCGTTGTATATGCATTAATGTAATTGAAAGCATGCAATAATGAATAACTCGTCGTCGTTGCAAATAATCAAACAATTATTATCGCGGATAAATAATCAATATCTGATAAGAGACGCGAAGCAATGATTAATTAACGGGTTAATTTTCAGTCTAATCCTCGATTCGAACGTTTAACTCGATTCACGTACATCAACCAAATTCGCGTTATCGCTGTTCCCATAAGTTTGCACTTTTTTGTCGCCGGATTCTTTTTATATATTAAGCCTTTCCGTTTTTGTTGCTGTTGTGCCACTGAGAAAGAGAGAGAGAGAGAGAGATAGAAAAAAGGAACAAACTGGTTGTTTAATTCCCATTTGGTATACGCGTCTGAGCAAATGTCTGTTTGCTAAAGTGTAAAATGTAGTTCGTTGATTCTGCGAATTGCACGACGGTTTGCTGAGTCGAAGAAATAATTGTTCGACAAAACTAAAGGGGGCGCGATTGGCGCATAAGTGCAACGATAAGCGCGTAATCGAGTACGAGAGTCAGTGACCGCCAGTCGCAACCGACGGTCAAACTTGTACGCGTAAATTCCGAGCTTTGAAGCGGTACCGCGAATACACGCATGCGTGCGATGTTATGTAATGTAATGCGATGTTGTAGCATCTTTTAAATTTGTAAATGCGTTTAGCCTCCTTTATAATAATAGTCCGAATAATTCGATACCTTTATCATATGATATGTATATTGTAATTAAAATACAAACTCGCATTTATCGTTGACAACAAAGATTACATCTAAACTATCATTCTTCTCTCATATGTGTCGCTATATCTTTTATTATGTAAAATCGGGTGGAAACGGTTTGTTTAATTCGGAGAATTTTTTGGATTTTCATAATTGTTGTGGTATCATAATTGTAAATTTTTACCTTAATGCGATAAAATCTATATAAATGTTGATTTTTTTGAAAATTTTAATTAAAAGCTGATAATTGCATATGCAGTTTGGAATTACAATTTTTAGGAACAATTTTATAAACAATTTATATATATTTTATTTGATATATGCGGTATTTAACGAATTAACGAATTATAACGAAATAATCATATATTTTTATTCATGTATTGCATTAAAACATAAATTAAATTTTTGATTGTATAGATTTTTAAATTTTTGAATATACAAGCATGATAATGTAAATTAATGAAATAAATGTCTTTATTATTCCATTAATGTCGTATAAATTTATGAAACAAGAATATAATAAAATTATTTTAAATTAATTATTATTTATTGAAGATCATTCTATGGAGTTTCTCTGTCTGTTATTAATTAATTAAAACTTTTAATTTAATTATTTTTTTTACTAAAAATTTTGCGTAAGTGGCTATTATTTATAATTAGTAATGAAGAACATAATAAAAATTGCCGTAATGAAGATTCGAAACCCCCTATACAGTTAAAATCATATTTTCATTCCGAATACTTAACCACTAGGCTAATAGTGTCTATCTATTTATAATTAGTATTATAAGTATTACATTTAGAAAATCAAAACACTATAATAGTATATATAAAACAAAAGTGCAAAGCAAAAAATTTAAATTTCATATCGATAATATATAAAAAGTAATCAAAGTATATTGTTATCTTTAGCTATTAATATCATTGTGTTATATTTTTGCAAAATATACTTCTTTTAACATCACATTCGTTCTTGTTATAACTATAAAATATTATTATCTTCACTATTATTTTTACTAGAAATAATTTTATTGTTTTTTCTATTTATAAATTCTAT
The DNA here is from genome assembly GCA_022817085.1 of Psilanteris sp. ZL-2020. NCBI lineage: Eukaryota > Metazoa > Arthropoda > Insecta > Hymenoptera > Scelionidae > Psilanteris > Psilanteris sp. ZL-2020. The sequence continues at coordinate 10,139 of JABFQC010006912.1, forward strand.
ACAATTCACTTGTATATTCGTTGAAAAAAACAAGTAATTACGGCGGTTACACTAACAAAACTTTTGGACTTGCCGAATAACTGCTTTTCCCTTCGTGGTGGCTGAAAAAGTCTCTTTCCTTCACTATTCCCGACTCGCGCGCCTGGCAAATCGTTTCGGTAATGACGCTACTTCGACGTTTCGTAAATTGAATAAATGAAATTGAGTTTAATTTGTGACACCATGGCATATAATATAATACTATTACTTTGATTCGAATGGGTGTTATTTTTGAGACAACAATTTTGTGCGGTAAAAATGTTGTTT
>JABFQC010006913.1:0-10444 GCA_022817085.1 Psilanteris sp. ZL-2020
GCGCTTACAACGTACGTCGCGCCATAATACGCTGAAATGCAACATCGGCCGTTTATTATGTCTATTTATTGTCGATCCGCGATTACACGCTCGAACATAATGAACGACTGCGAAGAAGTGGCGCGAGGGGGCGGGGCGCGAGGTGGGGACACGCGGGAGACACAGACGACAATCACGACCACTGTTATCCGGCACAATGTATCCACGAATTGATATGTCATTAATATCGATTACACGGCCAGCGGGGTTCGCATCGAACGAGGCCACGAACGCGCGCGAGATACCTAGCGCAAGCCCGACAGAGACGGCGAGCGTCGACGACAAGGAGGCCGCGATATGCGGCACTCGTGTCCCCCGGGAAGTTCGCAACTCGACGAGAAACATGTTTGACACGGTCTATCTATACGGCTCGTTCACGGTCCTTTCAAAGATACGAACAATTTGGAACGACACGGAAACACATCGCGCTCCGCTGGCTCCGTCTCTTTTTATTCCCCGGTCGGCTCCCTCCGTGAATTAGACGAGCCGTTCGGACCGACGAAACGCCACGATCTTGCACATTCGCCGGCTTTCGGCGATTTCTTTTATCTGCCATTTTGCTCGACGACGCGATCCCTTCGGCATATTTGTCAGCCCTTGATGCCTGAATTCGACTCGGGTTATTAATTTCGATAAACGCAAACTCGGGCGCCGAAATTCAACGCCATGTTGTGTAATAACGCGGATCGTTGTTTGCGACGTCACGGAATCGCGGTTTTTTAATTCATTTGAATGTTCGGTTGTTAAATAGAAGACACGTGGTGGATGATTTCTTGTGTTTTCGATTTTAATAAAAAGCACGCGCGGTGAGTAAACTCGCGATATAAACAAAACAAGGATGTCCTAGTCGTCGAGGCATTGTTGGAATCGGGAGTTTGTGTTCGGCACTTCTTTGAAATCTGTCGTTTACCAAAATATTACGGTTCGGATTTTGTTCAGGAATGCTTCTGGAAGCGATTAAATTATTTTGTATTCATATTCGACCTTTGCCGTTATTGGTGAGTATTCGCCGGAATGGGAACGTTTCTTCTATTTTCATAATAATAATATTTTGCGCATTATAATATTTATTATTTTACAAATTAGCATATTTATTTCGTATCATTGGGTTCATTTTGAACGATTGCGTTAAGAGTCAAAATAATTGAACATACAAATGAACAAGTTGATACAAAGTTGAAACAAAGTTGACTCAATGAACAAAAATAAAAGGATTATTGCTTTCCTCTCAAGAGTTTTTTTTATAAAATCAGATATCCTTTGATTTTCAGAGCAAACAAATTTTCTATATTGGATTATTTTTAACTCGATGGCGCCACTGGATTGGCGCGCAATTTAAACTGATTTATTATAATCCAGGGATTATGAATATAATTTACAGTTGCAGATACGAATCTCGCACAGTCAGTATTGTTAATTTCACGAAATGATGAACGCGGCGATAACAAACCTCGCTGTATTGATGGTGGCGCCATTCATTATTGACGTCAACTTTGAGCAACATAATTAAACGCTAGAGCCACGTACGTTTGCGTTGTCAACGAAATTGTGACTATTAGTTGAACTTCGATATCAAACCGGTTTCCAAAAAGAATTCATTCAGATGCACATTTGCGAACAAACCGAAAGTACTAATTTCAGTGTTGCAGTAATCGGCGTGGACAATGAACAATCAGGAATTAATTGTCAAGATACACATTGCACGCTCCATCGAGTTTCGTCCAGTATACGAGCGTTGGGGTTGCTAACCCCGACGCGGACGTGTTTACTCGGACCAAAGACACTTCGGTTCGCTAACAATTACACATGAAATTATTTGTCCTAGACGTTGTACAATCGAGTATTATTATTATTTCGATGTACGCATTGATTTTAAATAAAAAAAGTGCAAAAATTCTGTCTGTTTATTTCCTGTCGTCACATACTTGTCCCTTGTTCCCTAGCGGTCGGATCATTTTACGAACTTAGAACGGTCTTTTGGTGTAAAGAAAAAACCGGTTGTTGTTCGCAAAATACTACGCATCTCGTCAATGCGTGGCGTGCGGTAACGAAAATAATACACCAATGAGGAGCGCATTCATCTGCAACAACGTTCTTAACATTGTTAATTTGCGGAATTAACATATTCCGAAAGTTGATCGACGTGCGATTTAAGCGACTTTCTCCGACGGGAGGCTCTTTATTGCGGCGGAATGAGACAGCACATAGGTACGGGTTTGCAAGCGACGGAGAAGGACTGGAATGAAGTGGAAGGTGAAAAAAGAAGATGAAAAGAAGAAAAAAAGGAACACACAGCGTACGGTTGTTCACAAAAAGCGTCTTCCGTCTTACTCTATAGCCGTCTTCGTCGTGTCAAAGTTGCCGTTAACCAGTTTGAAAAGATAGCAAAACCACTTGGAGGCGTCATCACGTCAGGACAAGAAGAGAAGCACGTCGTAATTCAAGTTAGAGCAACTGAAATAAAGCGAATAGATGCCCCGAGTAGGAGGATAGCAGGAAGGCGACGCAAAAAGAAAAGAAGAAACTTACTCGCAGACATGCGCGTACCGTTTCATTCATTTTTACACGCGTACACGTACATCGATCTGGCTACGCATACCAGTGTACGCGCGTGTTGGCGAGCTATGCAAATAGATATTGTACAGCGAAAGGAGACACGAATGATATCACTCAGCGGGCGCACGGAAAAAGAATAAAAGCGTCTCAACGGTGCGGAATGTTGTACGTCGACCATTTTTTCCGCAATGCGTTCGGATGCGACAGGGGAAGGTTGTAGTGATAATGGCAAAATATTGCGATGTGAAATTTGCGGCATTGATTAATGGTCGAGGGGTCGTAAACTAGCCCTGGTGTGACAAGCGTGAGTTCACATTGTATGAGAGATGGATCTACAAATCTGGAAATTCTGGATATGAAATGGAATCAGAATTGAAGGAATTTGGTTTCGAATATAACCAAATTCATCCAGAGTTGAATTATTATAATTTGAGATTGATGAGCAAATAAGTTAGTAGTTAATTAAATTAGTAATTATACATAGTCAATAATGTAGTAATTAAATATGTAATTCTTTTAAGAGAATATTGGATTTGGAAGACCAAATTGTTTAGAGTTTGGATCTAAATAGGTTCTGTTTAGATTAAGTCCTGGTTAAATCCCGGTTCAATTCTGGTTCGATAATCGTTTATCCCAATTTAATCCTAGGTTAGACTTTAAATATACGTTACTTTGATCCTGGTTAAATCTTAGTTAGATCGTAGCTGAATTCGTATCAGATCCTACTTAAACCTTATTTTGATCCTTATCATTCCTCCATTAAATTCAACATCAACCAAGATGAACGTTTATTTGGTCTGACAATTCCAAAACTCCATCTTAATTCTATTCGCCATTCATGTAGTTAAATATTCACAACACATTCATCCGAGCCTTGAATTTTCGATGCTTTTAACGATCTTATCTTCGATTAACAAATAACATTTCTGTACAAAGATAACGTCTGCGCACCTCGCCGACAAATGGGACGTGAAAGAAACTCAGTAAAAGATGAAGAAAAATATTTCCACTTAAGACGGTAAACACTCCTTTAAGGGAAGTACTTCGAGGCGGGGAGCGGGGTCGTTATAAACACTTCAATTACACGAATAATTTCAAGTCGCAACGTGGGATACTTTTTCCCTCGCAGCGTCTTATCTCGATTCCAACGGGAGTACCCGAACACTTGCGATAAAATATTACAATGCCGGGTTTTATGAGATGCTCCGCGTAGCTTTTTAATTTATCCGCAAGTTCCGAAGCAGTGAGTTTCGCAAACGGAGAAACGTTTATTCGCTTCTGATTTATTTGAGTTGCAAGTTAAGTCATGCAGTCGCCGCTGAAAGCATATTTCAACGGGCAACGGTACGCGCGCGATGTTAATAATGTTTTAATAATGCTCAAAGTACAAAGTCGTGTGGTATCAAATTGACATAATTGAATTATTAACGCTGAAGCAGTTGATTCGGAAAACACACATTATATACGTTGTTATTAATATTGTCGGCGTACTCGAATCGGGGGCGTTGTTACACGAAGAGAAAAGGAAATGCTTGTCGGAACAAAGGCCAACACGAATATAGTAATGGAAGCTGCGGAATCCTAACAGGAAGATCAGAGATACTCCGACGATTCCGGTCGTTATTTTACGAGTATCAAAATCATTTGGATTTTAAACGGCGTGTACCTTTTATCAGTACTGTTACAGTCAGTTATTTTAAGAATTCGAAATATCACCTAAATTTTTTAATATCTGACCATTTTATTCACTTTATTGTGTATAATTAATGTTTTTCTCTTCGTAATAAAAAGATAGAAACAAAATTTAAGTATGGTATTTGTATTTTTCACCTAATCCCTTGATATAGTAAAATTGCTTTGGATTTGTAAATATAACCAAAATATGAACCCGGGTTGGGTTTAATTTGAATTGTGATGGAATTCCGTGATTCGAGCCGAACAAAACTAGTCGCTTTTAATTATGATATCAAATTTCGTTGCTATTGAAAAAGCGAAATAGCTGCGCGTTGCCTTGGCAATACGACTCCGTCCCGACTTTAGTAGCGGTCTTCAGTCATACTTGCGGGAAAATCAAGCAAGATAATAACACAACCGGCTTGAACTTTTCTGCCCGCGCGAGTCAATCATTCAAACACCAACCTCCACATTAAGCAAAGCTTTGCTGCATTTCATCGGCGTCGCAACTAACAATAATAATGATGATTGATAGAAGATCCCACGTCAAGAGCGTAGAGAAACTCAACAGAGTACGCGCCAATACATTTTGTGAAATACTTTTTAAAGTGCCGTCGGATTTGACATTAAAGTCACAAATTTATTCTGTTCGTACTTTAATCTATTCATATCTTAAATTAAGGCAATCTCGTTGTATTTTAAGATACGAAAATCCGTGTTGTAATTCCACAGTTATTTAGATTCCGACACAATACTTCAGTGCTTTAACTTGTAACACAATTATTTTGTATTTTTATTTATAGACTTAACAACAATTTAGTTGTTTGTTGAAACAAATGAAGTATATAGAATTGATTTTTATTAATAATTATAAATATGAAAAATTCAATGGTAAAATTTATGGGTATGATATTAATAGAATAATAATCTATATTGTATAAACTGTTGGTTTTTTTAATACATCAATAAGAAAATAGAAACAATTTGATTATATAATAAATAAATACAAAGATAATAAATAATAAATACAATACTATAAAATATATGAATAAATATAAAATCATCGCATAAGCTTGCTTAACTCTGATTTTTATTCAGAAACAAGTATTATAAAATGATTATAGAAATTAGCCAAATATGTTTAACTTTATTCATTATGCATTATTATCTTATTAGAGTAATAATTAATTTCAATTAACATATCAAACGTTTTATTGTAAGCCTCGCTAAGTATTTTAAATATATTGAAATCGCTTAAATATTATTAAAATGGTACTACTTTGAGATATCAGTAACTTAATTGTAATCGAATTAAATACCTAACGTTAAGACGCAGAAGTATTTTATTCTTAAATATGATCTTTTGAACAAAGAAGGAAAGATTGTGTGGAAACAAAAGTTTAAAACAAAACTACATTCATATTTGTTCAGAAGAGTGTAATATTTTAAGATTGCGAAATAATTTTCATAATATACTATACACTTACAAATTAATATGATCGCGTAAATAAATGATACGTATCGATATCTATTACCATGACAGTATATGAATAATGCTGCAATGAAAAACAAAACCGCAAGAAAAAACGTATGAAACTTTCTTCGTCGTTGTAGACAAACTTCTGAAAAGTGTTGTTGTCGCATTCAGTGACAATCGTTTTACAACGAGAAATGATTTCTCGTTTAAATGCATGGTTTTTTTATGGATAATGATTTATCGTCAATATCAATATCATTTATTATAAACCATATATCTAAATAATCATTAAGTAATATACCTAATGTAAAATTACATAAATTTAAATTGAACCAAATAACGTTTAGAAGATAATACAATATCCAGTAATTATAACTATTAAATTTAAAATATTTCAAATTATGTTTACTAAAATTATATAAAAAAAAACATCAACATAAAAAAAGCTTAAATTATTACAATAAGGATATTATAGACACTGGAAAAATATATATTTGAATATACTCAATTTGATGAATCAATTAACTTTAAATTTGGTTTGAAAAAAACTAATTTTATCATTTCAATAAATAATCTATTGAGTTATATTAAATCTTTCATATTCTTTCTGAAAATTGAGTCAATTTGACTCTGAAGTTTTACTTGATTCAATCTAAATTTTTAATTCAAATTTAATTTAATTTAATTCCACTCAATATATACTTATATCAACCCAAAAATTGAATTGCGTATTATCATTTTTTTCAGAGCAGTTAAAACTGCATTGATTATTTCATGAAATTGTAAAGTTATCATTCCAACGAATGTAGTAAACATATGCAACTCAAGATTCAACTTATCGCTATATTTTTGTCAGTTATATTATGTTTTGTATGACTACAATAGCCGAGATTTGAACCAACGTCCCCCAGTCAGAGGACTGAACTTTTACCGCTACGCCACCACAACTTCGCATTATGCTTTCTATTAATTTTGCCGATTTCAACACTCTGAAATCCTCGCGACCACCGCGATCGTACCCGCGCGCTATCCCACGCGAAACCCAAAATTGCCCCGCCGCGGATCGGCGCAACGGCACTCGAGCCGCGTCTAAAACTCGCGAAACTATTTGCCGCCCGCAAATCGTGAGAGAGATCGATCGAGCGTCGTTCGCGATTACCCGCAACCTTTGACCCCGAGCCGTCCTAGCCATTCTTTGCGCTCGCGTTCGCTCACGGCGCGGATTCGGCTTCAAAGCGAAAAAGCAGCGATCGCGGCTGCGAACCGGACCGACGCGCGGCCGAGTCAGAGACCGCGCCGCCGATAACGCCCCGCGGTCAATATCAAAGAGCCCTCTCAATGAAACGGCAACCACCTCCGTCGGGCACTTTGCATCCATCGCGCTCGCGCACGCACACACCCAAGCGCCGCTGCTCTCCTGTCCGTCGATTTTAACGATCGCGTTTTTCGCCGCGGCCGAATTCGGTCCGAGGAAAAGGCGTCGCGCATTAATCGGCTTTTCGCCGAGATCATTCGGATTGCCAAATTTTCGACATTTTTGGCTGACGGGTTTTTTGTTTGTTACGTTGGTATTGGTGCGCGGTCTCGCGGTCTTTCGAAGATTGCTATTAATATCCGATTTATTTTCTTTTTCGGGGTTTCTTTATACGCGCACTGAAAAAATGACGGCTCGTAGGTACATGACAGATTACATGACGGTTTTGATGAATGAGAGAATGGCCAATTAGAACGTATTAAAGTTAATTTAAGACGCTCAGGGTATGTGGATAAGTGTATTTAAATAAAGTGGCAAAAGAACTTGTCAGCTGTGAAAAATGATGTTATTCGTAGGTGTATACATATATATTTATTTTGGATACACGTTAGCCAGGCTCTCGTGCTTCTGCAAGACATGCGCTCGTACAATATTCTATATATGTAATAATAATAACAATAATAATAATCGTACGCTGAATAAATAAATATTAAAAATTAATATATAAAATGCAACAGTATGATATACTTGAAAATTCTTTAAGAATTATTATGAAACTATAAAAAGTACTATATTATATTTAAAAAATCTTCATAATTTTAATAAATTACTCGTAGAAAAAAGTTACATTTTAAAATACCATTCTTATATTATAAGAATAACGTTATTACACGGAAAGAAACATTGTATTAAAAATTACTAGCAAAATATTAAATGTGTGACAGTAGTATTCTATTTTTAAATTATACTTAAAAATTAGTAAGTATTGCACATATTTTAGTCAAAATTGCTGAAGTTTTATGTATTATTTCAAAATACTTCTGTCACACAATTGATACTTTATGAATAATTTTTAATACTTTTTTTCTTTCCGTGTAGTATTATGGAAATTACTATACTTTATAGAAATTTGCCTTATAAAATGTAGCTAATTTGTCTTGAAGATATTGTATTGTATAGAATATGTATAATAATTTTAAAAATATTTGGTTCCTAATCCCTGAAATATCATAATGTATACTGAAAGAAATAATCCTGCAAAATTTACCAGAAAATACTGTAAACATCGAATAAAGAAAAACATGTAAATAAATACCTGAAAATATTATTATTTTTATCAGATTGTATGGTAATTTTTATCACATTTATCGTTTATGGTTAAGTTTTAACCATAATTTATCATATTTGTTTACATTTTTTCCTTTTATCCCATGATTACAATATAGTATGGTAAAATTTGGCGGATTATTTCTTTCAGTGTAGTCATTTTTAGTTAAACATTTTTTTCCGTATATTATACGGTTTGATAATTTTACTACAATATATAGTAATTTTTATACTATTTTCAAATAAGCACGCAGTGTCACTATTTATAAAGTAATTTTTTCCAAATTATTTTTCTCCGTTAAACATTGCTATTTTGATATTCAAAGTCAACGGTACATAAGATTTTCAAAGCTTATTATCGTATTAATTATTTTCAATTGCAAATTAATTTTTTATGCCATACGCGAACCCAGTAGAATCTCATTCAGTTTAACCAGGTTCAAATATTTAACGTTAACAAAAATGTACAAACGTCAAAATTTCAACTCAACTTTTACTCTGAAATCCTGATTTCAGTCAATCTGAATTTTGGCAAATCGCGCTTTGATGGCCAATGAAAACGCCATTACGTATAATTCGCGCGTAAAAATACAAAAATCCGCGGCCTGACAAAAAGCGCGTGTATTTTTCCCGTGCGCATGTCGTGCATTTTTTACGTGGGTGTATGGCTTTTGTGAACATCCTACAGCACGAGCGGCAACCTTTCGCGGGCACAAAAAGCATCTCGAACGAGTCGCACGGAAAACGGACTGAGGATAGAAAACGGCCCTTTGGGTCCGTGACGTTTCGTACGGATTCCGTGAATTCGATCGTCGGAAGGGGGGTGGGGTTAAAAAGGGATATCTCCGATTAAACACAATTAATTATTACTCCGTTGTTAAGGGTGCGAATGAAGGGGCTGGGGGGGGGGTATTTGAAATTCAAATGTCGAGACTTGTTATAAGCGAGACAAGGATAGTTGCTGGGCGTAGATACGTGTAAGAGCTAGAGGTGGTGATTCGAAGGAATAACGGAGATGGGTTTGGGTGGTCTCGTTGAAATCGCGAGAGGACCGGTTGATACCGGTGCAATTTGACTCGATAAAAGTATCATGCCGCGTACGATATCGGGGTCGACTATAATGTTGACTGGGGTCGTCGGTGGGGCGGAAACGAGATACTGACTGAATCGAGTGGAAACCGAAAAAAAAACGCGGTTTGATGCTTTTGCCTCACATAATTATGCACGACTGAAATATTTATGCGAATCGAATTTTTTTAATAAGGTTCGGTTTGGAGTTTTTATTTTATTTATTATTAATTGATAGGGTTGACACGTTTTGGATCGGAGTTTTATAATTTTGAAATGGATTTTGGAACAGCTGTATAGATATGTTTAGATTTGTAAGGGAGAAGAGATATATTCTGCACAATTTGTACCACACTGATAAAAATAGTTTATTCATTGAAGATCACGAACGAGAAATTTTTGTCAATGTTAAAATTAATCAATTAACTTCCGAAAATGGAACAACAATTACCAGTTTATAGAAAATGGTAATATTTTCTAACTTTTATTTAAATTTATGCGTGACAATTTTTTACTTGTGTTATTTAGTTTGATAATAATTGTATGATTATTGTTTTTTTAGTGTATTAAAATATGTTAACTGTGAGATGTAGTTGTTAACACGTTGAGAATAGTTATATTATAAAGTTTTATACTTATTTAATTACATCTTAATTAATATTATGTAAATTACTATTGATTATAGACAATTTTCTTATAAAATATTGTTTGTTTATATAATATTTTCGAAATATTTGTTTCTATACACTAGGAAACTTGTTTAAGTGTGTATATGTGCAATATCCATGTATATTTCTACACTGAGAGAAATAGATTGTTGAATTAAACATCTAAACAGTTTCGTTAAGTATCTAAGATTGTTAAATCGAATAATTACAGATTGTAGCTTCGACAACAATACAGATATTCTATTCAACAATCTGGATTGTCAGAGATTGTAAAACGAATGTTATATTAACTGATATATTGAACATAACCTATAATTTCAACAATCTTGCCTGTTGAATTGAATATGTGTTTATTCATATCCGCTATCTGTAGTTTAACAA
>JABFQC010006914.1:0-10444 GCA_022817085.1 Psilanteris sp. ZL-2020
ATATTATACTGCATTATGTTTATAATATATTTTCACTATAATTTATTCGATATATTTATGTTTTGAAGGTATACGTTCAATTATAAAAAATAAAGAAAATTTCGTGTAATTGTATAGATTTAATTTGTATATATTATACCCTTTACATTGTTTATTTCTTAATTGAATTTAATTAAACACATAACATAGGTTTTAAATACGCATCTTACATATTTTAAAGTATAATGTTATTTTTGAAGATAATATAAAAAGGTTGTTTCTTAAAATAATTTATTTAATACACTGTGAAAAAAAAAATTTAACAATTTACTATATAATATATGAAAAGTGGACGATACGTGAAAACACAAAAATATTACCACATTATATATTCAATTTTTCTACATAAACTTGAATATATTATTATGTGCATTGCCAATTTTACTACATTACACTGAAAAAAAATGTTAGGTTGAAACGGTTGGCATAAACATACGTATAGATGATATAAACAAATGTATGGTTAATTTAAACATATTATGTTTACATTGACTATACGTATGCTTTGTTCTTCATAACATTTTTTCCGTGTATATAGTAATTTTTCTTGCATTTTCACGTATCGTCCACTTTTGATATATTATATAGTAAATTGTTAAATATTTTTTTCTCAATGTATATACACCCTCCGTTATCGATTTGTGCCCTCATAGATTGATCTTACTTTATCTATTCACATGTTATTTGAAGAAACTATAGCAATCTAGGGGGCACGAATCGATGACGTTGGGTGTATATATATAAAGCATATAATATTGCGTGAATGATAATATTCTTTTATTAAATTTTAAAAAATTGATTTAGTAAAATTATAAAATTATTTATTATTTAATAATAAAAGTATAATCATTTTAAAGTTAATAAATTATACCATTTAAACCATGCTTATATATGTGAGTATGTATAACATGTTTTTATTTTATATATAAACCAGAAGACACTAAAATGGTCAATATTTCTTCATAAACCTTACCTTATGCTAATTAAGAGATAAATAAAGAATTTAAAACGTATCAGTTATTGCGTCAATTAAAAAGGATTCATACATACTATATGTATACATTTAAAAACATCATCATTTTCGGTATATTTTAATCAATTTATTTACAATAAATTAATATGAAACAATTATTGTGGATATTATTACAGATTTTAATTAACAATAAGAGTTTACAGCACATCATATTTAATTAGAATAGGAATAAAATTTATGTAATTAAAGAATATGTAAATTCGTTAATATATATAATGAACATGAATCATATATTTGATCACTTATATTTTCTACAAAATACCTATTACTAATATAATATAAAATATAATAATATATTCTGTAATTTAAAATTATTTATGTTATTTTGTAATTATTCAATTTAATAAGATTAAATTGTGTTACTTTTTCTAGATCTTTCTTTCAAATTAAGTTTTATATGATAATATATATACACATATTAAACATGTATATAACTTTTGTTGCGTACACTAATAGTTTGCTATTTTTAATTCAAAATGAAATTTCCTAATTGAACTATTCTTAGAAACAAAAGTTAGTGAAATAATGTTGAAAATCTATTGTTATGCCCACCGTTAAATCACAAATGTTAAACTTTCTAATTGTCATATGTCAGTACTACAGATGAGTGTATGAAAGTAAAGAAAACGACAGGTGAACCTCCGCATTTATTGCGGTTACATCGTGTCTTTGTAATCCAAGTCGGAACAACCTTGCTCCAATTTAGTCTCATCGTATAATGTGTATTTGCAAACAAATCTTCATTATTATAAACAAATAATTTTGTTTATTATTAAATATTATAAACATATTTGTAATACTCAATTCATTAATTTTTCTATTATATATGTATTTGAATTTATTTATGTGTAATAATAATTGCCTAATGAACCTTTTGAGGACAAGCGGGCATCTTTTAATATTTAAAAATTAATAGTAAAAATTATTTAACATTGCGTAAATGGGAAAGAAGATATATATTTAGAAAATATTTCGTATATTCAACCAAATTTTGATTAAATGAACACAATTTTTGTGGAATCAACAAAAATTTTCTCTGCGAGTAAAATAAAAACCATCAGCAGCACATACAATATAATTTTTTAAATAGAAATTACTTAACATTTAAATAAGCAATTTTTTTTATTTTGATGCATAAAATTATACTTACAAATTTTTAATTCTCAAATTAACATGAATATAATTTTTCTTATTGAATCTTTTAGAAATATGTATAATTATTTAAGTATCATTTCACAGATAAGCTTTGTTTTATTACCTGTTGAAATAATATATCTATATACATTAAAACATTAAATAAAAGTATATATGAAATATGCCTTTTATTCTAACATTTTATTTTAAATATAATATAATATTATTTTATAAATAAAGCAGTAACTTGAACAAATTATCTAAGTAAATTTTCAATTATAATTCTATTGTTAACATAAATGAAATATTTTACATAACATTAATATTTTAATATACTTTTATATTTATACTAATGAGGACACAAACAAAAAGCCAACACTTTTATCACTTCTTAACATCGGCAGGAACTTGAGCTGTCATGTCAAGTGACGAAATTTTCGGTAATTTGATTCTTTAAAACATTTCTTTCAGTTGAAGTAATCATGAAGAAACCAATTAAATGGAATGAAATGTATAATCTTATGTCATTAGACAATATTTTAATATTTGCTATCACATATATTGATATATATATATATATATATTATATATGGATTTTTATAAGATGTCTATTTCTACACTTGTCAAAAGATGATGAATTTGTAAAAGAAAAAAAAGAACAATTGTATCTGTTCCTTAACAAAATCTACAAGTATCGATAATAATAAAAAATATTATTGACAATATCTTAAACTACTAGAAGATAATTTGCATTTGCATCAATCATTTTTAAGTTGCTATATCAATGCTTTAATACCATCATGCTCAAAATATACATATAATTTAATCTTTTAACTTTGCTACACTATCAACAAAAAAACTACGCCAACAGAAAATATTCTATAAAATACTATTATAAAAATATTATTCACATAATCTTCAAAATTATTATCAAAATTGCTCTACATTAAATTTTGACTACTATTTTGACATTATAATTATAAATACGTTAACGAATTACATTTATAATAATTTAATTAAATATTAACTTTAAACAAATAAATTTAAAATATTATTTATATAAATAATAAATTATTTGCCAGCATTCTCAATATGCTTTTTAATAATATTTATTATTTCCGCAATGCAAAATTATTTTAAGGTATTATTATATATCTGATTGTTTAAAATTAGTCAAATATAAAAGTGATATAAATGAAAAGGATGCGCCAAACTTACATAACGTCAGTAGTCTCTTCTGATGTAGTCAGACGTTGTAAGAGTGAATCTTCATCAATACGTAATACATAAACCATTTCCACTCGCGACAAATATTCAAGAAAATGTATCTAAAAACATATTTCATACTATTGCACAAGGGTAACACTAACATAAAACATTATACTTACATGCAATATAATACTAATATGGTGGTATATAAAAAATTACTTTATAAATATTATTTTTAACTATTTTCGTTATATATTAATTAAAAAATTAAACATGGCTTATAAATTATTCTAATAATTAACAAATATAATGAAACAATTATCGCAGTAGCAAAAACTGTCAAAAGAACTATATAGGATCTTCTCATTTTCTAAAAACGTTTATTTAATTTTATTTAAATACATAATAAATTTATTATATTATTTAAACACTATATTATTTTAGGTCATTTAATATTATGACACATTAGATGCGTGACTAAACTAAAATTTCCCATAATTGAAATAAAAAAAAATCCATACATTAATTCATATCTGTATTATATTTATCATACATAACAATAATATGATAAAAAAATAACCATTTGACATTTATTTAAGTAATTCATTATTGAATTTACCTGAAATCAATTAATGGCGCGTATGTTATACATTAACTGAAACGTACGTTTTTAAATTAATATTTTTGTAAAGTTATTCAATTTTGTTATATTGAATTCCATTAATTAATATACATTTCAATTGAAACACATAATTGGTAGTCTAAGTAAATTATAAAATAAACATCTATTTCTATAAATTAATGTATAATAAACATTTAATAAATGTTTAAATTTGTTGTAGACAAATAATTAATCATTGACAAATTAATGACAATATTGTATACATTTAATGATCCATTACCTTTAATAAAAGATTAAAGTACTTAATTTATTACGCAATTATACATTATTAATTGAATTTACTTTAACACTGTTTCTACACTCAGTTATGATGTTACAATTAATTAGCCCTCCGAATACTAAATATATCCTTTCGTTTCTGAATTCGACTTTGTTTTACTATGATTTATAGGTGAAACGACGATTTTAGATGAACTTGAAATAAATAGGATAAGATTCGGACATTGCATATAGCTTATAAAAAAATATTTGAATGACAGTACCATTCTGATTATTTTCGCAATATCTTCGACAGGATAATGGAACATTAAAGTTGCAAGTAAATTACGCGGACGAATAATACATGTAACGTAATTGACCAAACCCCGTGTTCTTAAGGCGATCTCGTTTTATAACCCAGACCTTCGAAAATCGAAGGAGTCTGTGTGCTTCACGGTCATCCTTTCGTTTTCTTTGATTGTCTACCCACGAAGGAGACTGCGGCCGAAAGGACTAACTTCTCTGTTACGAAATGATGCTTGATGTGCCGAGGGACCCATTTCACTATATATACGACTCAACAAAAATTCACGCTATCAAATGCGCAGAATCTTTTGTAGTGTACAGTCGCAGAATAATAAAACACAATAAATATGTACAAGGTACGCATTATCGATGGAAACGAGTTGGGGATAAAAAAATCGGAATGGCGTATTAAAAAACTGAAATAAACATTTAACGGCACAACAAATTAGATTATTGCATACATATATTATAACGTCGAAAATTCACGCAACGAAAATAAAATACTTTACATTTATTAATTACACAAAGTATATACAAATATATTACACGAATGTAATCAAACTCCCGCGGAAGTGTAGAGTGGAATTAAAGAAACTTACAGCAATTGAAATAAATGAATGAGTTGATTAAACATTGTTTATAACTACTAACAGAAACATAACTTTTGTAATTGCAGTTATTCGTCTTCGCAGCTTTCATCGCGGTGACACGAGCCGGTAATTTGTTAGCCCCAGCTATAGCTTATAGCGCCGCGCCAGTAGCCGTGGGTTCCCAGCACCAAAGCGTCGTTCGTACCCTGGATGGCAATTCTGCCGTGTCTCACTACAGCAAGGCGGTTGACACCGCGTTCTCCAGCGTACGCAAATACGACACCCGTGTGACCAATGACGCCAAGCTCTTCGCCCCGGCCGCCATCGCTTACGCCGCGCCAGCCGTGCATTACGCCGCGCCAGCCGTACATTACGCCGCGCCAGCCGCTCCGTTGATCAAAGCCGCCCCAGCTTTGAGCTACGCCGCGCCAGCTTACAGTTACGCAGCCGCTGCTCCGATCGTAAAAGCCGCCCCAGCTTTGACCTACGCCGCCCCGGCTTACAGCTACGCCGCGACTCCCATCGTAAAAGCTGCGCCGGCTCTGACCTACGCTGCCCCGGCTTACAATTACGCGGCCGCTACTCCAATCGTTAAAGCCGCCCCAGCGTACGGATACCACACTTATGCTCCGAGCGCTTCGTATGTCGCGCACGCCTCTTTCTCCGGCTTAGGTGCTAATTATCCATGGTAAATTATGCCAACAATCGTTCATGTAGAAAACAATTTAACGAAATCAAGCTTGCGAATATAAACTGAAAAATGCGTTCGGAATTTGGATTTAGCGGCGTCTGCTGATACTACGACCATGAATTGTAATTGAATTCAAATTTAAATAGCACTGAATAAAAATTTAACTTATACAGTTGTTACCGTTTCCTTACAAGATCGAACCTTTAGGACTTACACTTGATATCTTTATTAATATAAATGAAAACGCACTTTGCCAACGGATTCGTTATAAATGACATTTGATATGATTTTTGAGATGAATAAACCTGAAAAGACACGCGAGAGGTTTTTATTTCACGTCAAATATACGATCACAATATATATATATACCGCTGAATAATTTGGTATTTAGACGTTGTCAGCGGTGATATAAAATATGAGGTGAATTTATTATGGTTGTTATTACGTATGGCTATAAATATAATGATGGACATTATGGGGAATATTGAATAACGTCTACAGTCAGACAAAGGGTATATATACTTTTGATAAAAGTTCCAGAATTATTAGTTGGGTAAGAATGCACTTTTAAGAATGTGATACTTCAGACTGGCCTTTGTCCTGAATGCAGAATTTTTATTCCTTGTCTATATCGAAATGGTGTTTAAATATTTAGAAGTGTTCTCATAATTATTATATCAATCTAAAGAAATTAATGAGGATTGATCTCAATAATACTCCGATTGTGAAAACTGACATTTAGTTAAATAGTAAATAAAACAGAACTTTAGCATAAATACGTTATTATGATACAATTATCTGAACAGCAATATTATCCTTTATATTCATAAAAAACATCGTCATAATTCGAATTTAGAAAGTTAGTCCATTTGCTTATGAATAAACTATAAATACAAAATGTTCCTATATATAATTGTTGAGTTGAACAGTTGAAATTGATATATTATTGAATGATTATGTTCGCACTGTATAGTAAAAATAGGGTAACTATAATTCACTAAACTAAAAATAAACTGATTATAGGTGATGACAAAAAATTATTTTTAAAACCGCATGTCATATTCGTAAAACTGTGCAAGCCATGCAAAATACATGGCTTTTATTTTATCCCTGAAACAAAAAGACATAACGAAGTATAATATGTTTTAATTGAACTAAAAGAAGTATATAATTAATGTGAACAACAAATATAAATAATTTGATTACTAATTTATATTTAATATAATATTTATATTTAATATATTAGAAAAAAGCGTAATTATTATTATTTAGGAAACGGTATTTTAAATATTTAAGACACATATTAACATTGGTACTTTTGAATACTGACCAAGTATACTGAGTATGTATATGCATTTTTTTCAATTAGAGGAGGTGTTGATGGACTAAAGGCGTCGTATTTAACGTTATATCTTTAGATTATATTTATTTACACTTTTTTCATTTTAAATTACGATAATCATGACATCGCAAAGTGATCGGTATTTATTTACACAGAGTTACACACACGTACGCTTTTTCTCTCTCTCTCACACACATGCACACATGTATACTATACATAATGAGATATGAAATATTTTGGAAATATCTCATTTTCATTTTATATTCAATAATGAATTAAATTTTGTAACAATTTTTAAATAATTAATTATAACAATAATGTTATAAAATTAAACAATATATTAAGCGTGAAAAATATATTAATATAATATATTTAAGTGTGGAAATTTCAACGTATTAAAAATTTTAATATATAAAGATATATACAATTTTATACATATCTATAATAATACTATAATTTAGGCTCTAATAAAAACAGCATGCATATAATGTTTTGTTTCTTTAATAACCCGAAAATTGTTTGTATGTTATATATTTATATAAATTTGTAATTTATTTGTAACTAATTTAATTTGTTTATTATAGTTAGTATTTTAAAATTAAATATTATTTAATATTTAATGTAATTGTAAAATAATATTACAAATATATCACTTACTTACAATTTATTAATAAATAATGTTTTATTAATCATTAAGTATATATTGAAAAATACTTGATATGTTTACAGTTTATAAAAACAATATATGCTTATATAATATTTTAATAGTAATATATTGGACCTTTAATTGACCATATTAATAAATATCTCTAATGTAAGCTATTATTTAATAAATATATGTATTTAGATAAAAAGATTAATTAACAAAAATTATGTTAGAGCAAAGTGCTCTGATGATTATGAATATACAAAAATATTTAATAAATGTAAAAATAAATGTTTTAAATGTGAATAAAACTATAATATCGGTTTACACTTAAAATTTATTATTAAGGGATTGATATGAATCGCTTAAATAACATATTAAGATCAAAACTATTTTGCAGTATTGATTCAATAAAATCATTAAAATTATTAATAGATAATATTACATTCACTGCATGTGCCTATACAAGTAATAATAAATCATATTCTTAACAATTACTGTCTAAAAAATATATAGTATAAAATCATATATAGTAGAAATTATACAATTTTGCAATAATTTACATAATTACGTTATATTAACCAAGATTATTGATTATTATGTTTCAAAATCATTAATCAATATATAATATCAGACAAAATATTAAATATTTATTAGTATTACAGTTAATGTAAGAAGCTATTCTTTTAACTTGATATTTCACAAAATACATTATCACTAAAAAATATTTTATAATGTTAAATACAAAATCTTTCATATCCTTACAATCTTCAATGATTAAATTATAGTTAAAAAAAAACAATAAATCACAATTACTGTTGTATTTAATTATAAGAAAAATGTATAATAATTATAATACTACGTTAAAATAATATAAATAAATAATTAGTACTTACAATTTTATTGCACTTACTTACATGTAACATAAAAGGAAATAAAAACTAATGAAACATTCAGTTATTTTTGAAAAAAGTATTCTTATTCTCTATGAACTAATACATATAAACCAAGGCATGCCAAAATGGCATATTTTAATTTAGGATATTCGTTCATTAATATAGTGACCATCCCAACATATGGTAAAAATCCACGAGCTCTGCCCACTACATCTTTGTGCATTAACCATACTTGGCCAGGAGCATATAATCCTCTATCATCAATAGAATTATTATCTCCTTTTGTTAAAAATTTAACAGTGTTGTTTTTATCACCTCTGAAAAAATTATTTTCATATTAAATAATTCTAATGATATATATACAAATGTTGTTAACTTGTTTTTATATTAATTCAATTCATCATACTTTTCATGTAATTTGATGACTCTATGAACAATTGGAATGTCACGTCCTTCTACTTTAAAAACTACAATTTCACCTACTCTTACTGGTTCATCATTGTAATTTGTTAAAAATAATAAGTCCCCTCTGTGAAATGCGGGTTCCATACTACCACTGTAAAAAAATATACAAATGTAACATGGAAATATAATATAGTAACAAAAAAACATAACATAATATTATAATTGACAATATTTTGTATTGTTAAATGCATTAATAGTTATACAATAAAATACTACATATGAGTAAAATAATAATATATAATATAATAGATAGATTTTTAAAAGTAATGTAAATTTATATTTATTATTTTTCATATCTTTTTTTATCAAAGACTTGTAGAAAACAAAAATATAATAAAATTAATAAAAATATTCACATTAAACCAGCAGGCTTTTATACCTGTCAATCAATAATATCTCGAAAAAATACAGAAAAGACAAATATAATATGTATGATTTCAAAAAAAGTAAATGTATCAATTTAATAAATGTAATGTTAACAAATATTTTAAGAATAACAATTAAATTTCAATTGTATATGTTTAATGATAAATGATTCATTTTTACATAATATTAAAATTAACTATATATGAAAATAAAAGCATAGAATTATATCAGTTGTTTTTACAATTAATACATTGTGTTTATAAATGTATATTTAAATTAGTCTATTAATAAACTTATAATGATTATGTGTAATTTTAATATAATAAAGCTTTTGTTTAACAATACTTTTATCTGAAATTTACTAACATTATTATAAATACTTAATATATAAATATAATATAGAAAATACATTTATTAGAATTATAAAGCATTAAACATGTGATATTATTTACATATATAATAATAATATAATGTATTGACATGTAATACATAGTTGTATATTTTTGTTTTAACAAATTTAAAACCCTTGATTTTATTTGATTTTTGTGATTCCCTTTTTTGAAAATAAATAAGTTAAAGTCACTTGAAATTTGTTAAATGGCAAAGTTTTATACATGAAACACGTGTTTTACATTAAATTAAATTGTTATTATTTTATTAAAATGTATCTTTTTTATATTACTTATTATATATTCATTTCATTAATATACTAAAAACAGCCATGGTTGATTTCATTAAAAACCAAAGGAATTATTATTTTAAAACATTTATTTTTTATAAACTATAAAAATATAAATAAGAAATAAAGTTGTTATATAGTTTTGGAGGGGTTATATCAAAATGACAC
>JABFQC010006915.1:0-10444 GCA_022817085.1 Psilanteris sp. ZL-2020
AGCTTACACTACACAAATTATTTACAATATAATTTATAATTATAGTATGATAATTTTAGTTTCCAAATTAAGAATGGAATTAAAAAATTGAATTAGTCCTAATAATCCTTATAATCCTAATGAAGTAAATTGTTATACATATATTAGAGTATTAAAATATTCTATATAAAATAAAAAATACGAAACAAGAAAAATATTTATATTAAAATATAAATAAATAATATTGTTAATTTGTTTATATCTCATTCAAATTACGTATTATATAACAACGATTGTTGTGATGAACTTGATTAAAAATATTAAAAATACATATATTATAATCAATTCACATTAAGAAATTATTTTCTTATCTGATACAATGATTAATTTTAAAATCACTGTAAAACATTGTATTGGAAATATTTTTGAATCGTTTCGATTGTATAAATAATAATAATAAATAAATAATATATGTATATTATTTTTCAAAAATATTTAATATGTTCTATTCAGGTGTATATATTCAAAAATTAGTATTAGAAAATATTTCAATAAATTAGAACTTTTGAAAAACACATCGTAAGCGTTTGAAAAAGTTATGTTTTTACAATGATATAAGAAATTTGATTCTTTGGTAAATAAGATATCATGATATATTCAATAAGACATATAACAAATTAAGATTGTTTAACTCCCTATTGTATAATAAATGCCTAATATTTATTTATGTATTCATTATAGTTAGCGGCATTAGACCTTGATATATTATGTAATTCAATAATAATATAGTAATTAATGAATACACAAATTAAGAATAAGCAAAAAAAGTTCAAAATTATAGGATGAAATATATATAAAATGGAGGAACAAACAAAGAAATAATATACAATAAATGTATGTATGTATTGTACATTTTATTTTTATTATTATTTTTACATACAATTTTGCGCTAAAAAATTGTAACTGTGATCAGAAACATGAGAACCGGAGTAGGGCAGTCTTGTGCTTCATACTTTTTTCCAAGGAAAAGGGAAGAGTATAACCCAGTTTATATACACATTAATAAAACTATGTTAAAGCCGCAGATTTTCTAAAAACACAAATCAAAATTTTATATAATTTATATGTATTAATAAACATGCACATATATCGCAATTCTTATATTGATTTATGATATCTTTAACAGTTAATTTATAAATATATATATATATTTATATATGTATAATAAAAATCTGTATTTATATCGCAGTATTTAAATACACAGGATATTTTAATGAATATTCTCAAACCATGCATTAAGGATCGCCAAAACGACCTGATGAGTCAACCTACATACCTAAGTTTTTGTCTTACTTGTGCAATGTTCATTTAATATTCTTATAAATATACAATTATTTGGAATTAGTTAAATTTATTTATAATTTAACATAGTTTAAATGGTAAAAAAAATGTCCGCCTGTCTCTAATATTTTATTTTAGTTTAATATATTTATCTCAGTTCAATTGTATATGGTTTAGAATAATCACTATTATAAATAACTTAATTTCTTTCTTAATAAATTTAAAATGATTTTAATTTTTTTTAAATTTATTATTTTTTTATTATTTATTATTATTATAATCTTGTAAATATAATAAATGTATAATTCAACAGAAGAATTTTAATTTAATTTATAATATTAAATTGCGAATATAATTGCAAATAATTATTATATGTAACATTGTAAATTTAATACACCTCGTATAATAATTTATATATATATATATATATGTAAAAATTTAACTGGCTAAAATTTAAATGCTATAAAATTGATTAAACTACAAGGAGTAAAATATTTAGGACATTTTACTACAAAATACAAAAAATTTCACTTACACTATCAAAACTTTCAATTTGTCTTACAAATTATAGTAAAAATTTAACGTAAACAAGATGAAAATATTATTTGTGAAAATTGCTTGTAAAAATATTATTTGTAAAAATATATAATATTTTGTATATATTTTTTATTAATATATATTGTATATATTTTATTTAATATATAATTTGGAAGTCATTTAAAATACTGAAAGTATAAGTTTAATTTTATTTATATTATATTAAACTTTCATAAATTATTTTTCTCTGTGGAAATAATAAAACCACACTGAGAAAATGAAAATGTACAATTCAATGTACATCTCATTGGCTGACGTTGTTTACTATTCAAATTGTAAGACTGACACAATGTGAAATTGTACGACTAACGATGTAAAATAGTGATGTGGTATAAATATAAATGTTATATATATATAAACATCTAACAAAACTCGTTCGAGATCCATAAGGCCCCAACATCATATTTGATGGGTGTGTTCTGAAATGCAGCATTCAGAAATGTATATGCATTTGAGAACTGGCTACACTTTAACATTACGGAAATGTATTACAAGATGTTTGTCTATCTTTAATCGCACCATTAATCATATTAGATATGGTCTAGTTTGACAATATCTCTATTGAATATTCTATTGAATATCCAAAATTAAATCATCATCTATTTTTATTAATGCGCATGTATGTATTTTAAAATATATAACCGATAATAATATACTTTAAAAATATTATGCATTATATTGTTTTCACCGTATGCATATACGATTCTCGGTGTAAATATTCGCAAACATTATAGCTTATTTATGTGATGAAACGGTGATTATTTAGATTATTAAATATTAAAGTTTATATAAAAATCATTATTTTACATCCAGTCATAATACTTATAATAGTCGTTGTTATCATCAGAAGTATATCTATTAAATCTTATCTTACTCTATCTCTAATCGAATAAATTGCTTACATCTTGATTAATAAAAATAAAATTTATTTGTAGTTATATTACTGCTAGATAACTTATTTATTATATCAACACATTGCACATGATAGTTTTTTTTATTGACAAGCATTAGAGGCATTACATCCCTATCACAAATATTTTATCCCTCGTATGCCTCTTAAAATATTCTGAAAATCATTCTCGGTCGTAACCCCTTTTTAAAACAGTCTAGAATGGTCTCGTATCGTCTAATTCTAATATATACAAATAAATTCCTTCTAAAATGTATTACATTTATTTACTCTCATTAGTAAACTCCTCCATTTTTTTATATTTTATTATACAAAATATTACAGTATAAAGTACTTATAAAATATCGAATGTGTTATATATTAAGTTTCTATTTTTTGAAATATTTATAATTTTTATTAATTTTGATATATTATTTATATTCAATTATATATATTATATATATTTTTCATTCCATGTGCATTTAGGAATTTTTATTTATTTAGGAATTTAGGAATTTAGAATATTTAGGAATTTTTAATAGTATATGGAATTAACGACCAAAATTAATTTTAATAAAATTAATTTTTAATAGTATTTTCAAGTATATCCTACTTTTACTATTTATATAATAATAATAATTAATATATTTGGATTTTATTTATGACCAATTTTAAAGAAACAATTTTTGACATATAATGTGATAGCCACAAAAAGTGGGTTTATATATCATAAATATCACATATATGTACTTCTATAAATGTAAAAAATCATTTTATCTGTGACATCGGTCTCTGTGATTTTCTCATGCATGAATTTTTTGAGATTTTTTTAAAAAAAAGGGGGAAGCCCTCCCGCATTAGCGTTCAGAGGAAACTGTTCTCTATTTACAGGGAATCCTTAATATTTTTACGTGCAATCGATTATTATATTTATTAACATAAAATATATTTTTCGTTTACGATTAAAATTAAATGCAGATAAATTGCAATATAATTCGAACTTGACTTCATGGTCTAAGCCATCTAATGGCTGCGACTGTAAGAAACTTGATGGTGGAATCCGTTGTGGTCTTTTATTATTTTTTCTCACCTATTTCATTTTCATTGCATGAATTTCTTACGTTACAAACGCAACCAACAGATGGCTTTGATCATGAAGTCTAGTCCGAATTAACAATATCAATTAATTTATACAGTAATTTAGAACATTAATAATAACTGATCATATTATAATTTATAAAATTTTTCAAATTATGCTTGCACACTGAGAGAAAAGATATTAAAATTAGATTGTTAAAATACAGATAGCGGTTATGAATAAACAGATATTCAATTCAACAGTCAACATTGTAAAAATTGTAGGTTATGTTCAATATATCATTTAATATAACATTCGATTTACAATCTCTGACAATTCAGATTGTTGAATAGAATATATGGATTGTCGTCGAAGCTACAATCTGTAATTATTCGATTTAACAATCTTAGATACTTAACGAAACTGTTTAAATGTTTAATTTAACAATCTATTTCTCTCAGTGCATATAAAATTAAGATCTAAATCAAATGTAATTATTAATTTGCAGCAATTAAATTAAACAAAATAAGAACTTTTTACTTGATAGTATATATAATTCTAATATTTATTAGTAAGAAATAAATAAATAAACACGATACATTAATACGATACGAAAATAGTTCAATAATAATTAGTTGTTATTTCTTATCCTTAAATATATTTTTTTAAATTTTTATATATAAAATATAAAACATAAGATTCAATATTTATTCAATCATAAGAATATCTTTCTTCAGTGAAATCAAATGTATTGAAGATAAAATTATAATTGCGAATTCGATTGAAAAAAGAGAAAACATTTATATGTATTACATTTTATAAATGAAATGGGTATTAAATGTTACAATTATCAATATTTCAATTTATTGCAATGTTATATTAATATACAATTATTGAATTGAGTTATAAATGTAATAATTTAAACATAACCGTTTTGTCACTAAAACCGACAAAATAACATTAAATTAAATTAAGAACAATCCCCTATTATACATTTCTTGAACATTAAAATGATTCAAATTAATTATATAGAAAATAATAGATGTATATAGAATATAAGTTTATATGATTTTAAATTTTAATTTAGCATTAAGAATTTTAATATTAACATTTGTTAAACCGATAAGGATTATTAATAAAATTATATATATTTTAATAAATAATATAAAATATTAAAAAAAATAACACTTAATTTTCATTATACATTTTACTGTGTTGTAGTTTTTCTTTGTTGACAAACATATATCGTGCACAATTGCCGTTTTGGCACAGTAATTTTGATGAAAATTTTTCTCCGTATATAAACAAAATATTTATTGACTTATCTTGAATGTAATAAAGAATTTGGTTAAGTAAAAAAAACCATAAATTTAAAACGGATTTACACACTGAGAAAAATCAAACATGAAAAATTACTATTTATAATACGATCTTGGACTTTTAAGCGACAAATCATAAAATGTGGTCTTTTTAACAGAAAAATTTCCGTTTTTTACGTAGACATTTACTGCTTTATCTGAAAATATTACTGCTAAACATAGTAAATTCCATGTTTTTTCGCTTAAAAGTCAAAGCTCGTATTATAAGTAGTAAACTTTCATATATAATTTTTCTCAGTGCATGAATGATTAAATAGAATTTTGTAAATAAATAAATAATACAAACGAAAAAATCAAATCAGAGCTTAAAACTGTAACTAATTTTATCTAATAATAGTCACATTTAATTATATAATAATTTACACAAACTTTAAGATATATGAAAAAATGTAATTTCGTTGTATAATATAAATTAAGCTCAACTCCTATATAATACAATATATTTTAGAATTTTTATACTGTTAATTACAAGTTAAACTATGTTAAAAAATTAATATAAAGTTGAATTCATTAAAAAAATATTTTTATGAGTAACATTTCTTAAATTAATACTAATATCCGTGTGTCATGTCGTATCATATTGCACCATTTTCAGGCGTCAAAATTTACACCATTTCAAGATGCACCACATTAAGCAAATCAGTAATTTCATGCATATATATTTTATAACTACGGAATAATGTTTACTTTTTTTATATTTTATTTGAATCAAAACTTGTATCGCAAATGAGTTTCACCAATTTAACAATTATAATATGTTTATGTATATTTAAAAATCAACGTATTATTTTAATAGTTCATCGAATTGAATCAGGTAACAGTTTATTAAATTAACCGAGTAACGATATATACATGTTTATAAAAACATTTTTAATGTAAAATTTTATTTAATTTTTACATTATATCTTAATACTTAATTTTAATTAGGAATTATTTGTATTTTGATATGTATTTTTTTAATAGGACGTACGATTTTAAAAATAGTAAAATGATTCGTTCTAAACAAATTCTATATGTTTGCATAATAAAGCAATATATAACAGTGACAAGTTATTAGATTAATAAATATGTATGTATTAATTTCCAACAACATATTATAATTTTCCTAAACATTATAACATTGATATAAAATTTGAATTAATCAATCTTATATATTATGTGTACAATATATGGCACGTAATATTTAATTCCAAAATAAATAATATAAATTAAGTAGAATTAGGAAGAAACAGTTATATTATTAGTAATAACATTTTAAATCAAATTTTGTTAATCAACATTTTCAATTAACTGTACTTAATGCACTTATAAAATATGATTTTATTCTCGATTTAATTATCGCGATTTGAATTCAAATTCTGTTTAGCGACAGATGATGCTGACATTATTTTGAACGTCAATTTTACCGACTCTTGTGGTGCCATTACGTGTCATTGCATTAATCAAGATAATGATTACGTATTACGAAACAAACAGTTTATGATCGACATTGTATTGCCCGTAATATAACTCCACTAAATCCAAAACATAAATTTAATATCATATTATTTTTGGCTATTATCAAAAAATATAAATAAGCACATAAAATATTGCTAATTAATATTATTCATTATTTTTTATAATATAATTATTTTAGAAATTATTCGTGAAATTTTTTGTCCTTATAGCTATATTACTGAATATATGAATTAGTAATATTAATTCGCAATTGAATGATACTTTTACTTAATTCATATAAAAAAATGAAAGATGTATATATAATACGATGATATAGTATTATTAAACATGTTTTATATTAGACATCAGTGTTAGATAAAAAAAAGGTTTCAATATGCCACCCTTCCCCCCCTGCATATTTGTTTTATAATATCAAAACGTACACACACGGAGAAAAATGTCTGCGATAACCATTACAGGAAAAACATAGTAACCACAAGGGTTGACATTATTTTGTAGTAACTATTACATTATCATTTAATGTTACAATTACATTATATTCTGGTATACGTTAGAATAAAATTATATATAATGATTACATTGAACAATTATAAACTTTATAATATTTTTTAAATTCATTGTTATTATTTCTTACTGTAAATTAATTTTATGGTGTTTAATTACTAAAATAAATTTATAATGTAACGTTTACATTTTATTGTCCAACAGTTTACACTGTAATGGCTACAAAAAATTCTCTTATACATGACAATAAAAACTCTTTGACAGGAATACATTTAACAAGAGTACGATTTTGTACCTATTACAAGTTAAATTTTTCTCAGTGTATATTTAAAAAAATACTATACCGCTAAAATAATACTTATTATAATAATATGCAACAATTTTTAATTTTTTTAAATCTCTATAGTATTTTCTAAAAATATACTGAAATGTTGATCTAATGCTATAGAGAGTGTAGTAATTTTTATTATATATTTTCCATCGCGTATACAATTTTAACCCTTGATGGGTTAAAACATATAACATACTAAACATATAAATATACTAAAGTGCGTGTTAGTAATTGTTATTAGCTACTCTATCTATAATTATTTTTATCATAAAATAATTAATTATTTACACGATAACCCTAACCTACTTTATATTGTTGTAATGTTTAATCGCATAAAAAATAGACATGTAAAAAGGATTAAATTATTTGTATATAATTTTTATTTATGTAACAGTCAATTAAATTATGGGTGTAATTTTACAACAATTTAATGTTTCGTCTTTTTGTTTTTTCTTGCTAATATATAAAGTCAATATTTTTTCATTACAAATGTAAATTTTATTCTATTAATTAATATTCACCTAATTAAAAATGAAAAGTTACTACAATTATTATGTACATATTAAAATCAGACAGACAGATAAGGAGTAAACCTCACAAATTATATCTTAACAAAATTAATCCAGTTGATATATACCATTATATCATATAATGGTGAAGATTAATAATCACAAATCAAGCCTACATCAAATATAAAATATATATATACATTAATATTATTATTATTTAAATTTTTATTTTAAAATTTAATAGTACATATACAAAAAGTATATATATTTATATAATATATTCTCTTATCAGAAATAAGATGAAATTTATCAAAATAAAATTATAATTAGGCAATTATTTTAAATAATAATTAAATAAAAATCAAATAAACATTGAATATACACGGAGAAAACTTTTCGGTGAAAAATTACTATTGTAATGAGTACTGTATGGATATAATGATAAAAACAGCATAAAATATGAACTTAATTTTTGGTTCAATTTTTATAAGAAAAATCACTATTTCAAATAAAAAGCATTACAAGATCTACAAACACATCAAAATTAACAACATGGCGCACTTGGTAACTATGGCTGAGTTCTAAAATGACCTTTCCGTACTGAAACAATGAGATAAAAATATGAAAACAAATAATTAAGACAAAGACAAAAGTACTGAAAATCAATTTTAGAACTCAACCTATGCTATTTGATCGAGCAAGCCTACCTTGAAAGAACTGAAAAATATGAACTTGAATGTACCACATTATGAGATTAACATTAAAAACTCGAATTAATCGACGAAATATTAAAATCTAATACTCGTGAGGTAGATTAAATCCCACGAAATATTTTAATATAATACAAGAATCGAACTAACAGTATTAATTGGAGAGAAACCAAACTTCTAAAAGCTTGATTTTAAAACTAAATTTTGTGTTTTTTAAAATATAAATCGCTATAACTTTGAAAAAATTAAACTAATTAGATGATTCTTTTTTATAAATCCACTTAATATACTTTAGCAATACGGAAAATACAAAATAGTTAATTAAAATTATTAAATTAGTAATAAATTTTTAATATAAATAAAAATTGTGGCTTTTTCAACTTTGTATTAAAAAAGTGTGTTATGAAAGTTATATCTCACAAAAATTGCAGCGAGAAGGTTGTTCATTAATGCATAAAGAACGTTTGTCAACAAATTTTAGCTCAAACTATTGAAAAATATAAATGTTATGAGCAATTATTTATTAGGAACACGACGTGACGTATAGCGCGTAGTTTTTATAGCTAAACTTGCTTATCGTGTGTACAATTAAAGGTGTAAAATAAACAACGTATGCTTAATGATGTTTTTAATATTTTAAATAGAAAATTATGAACAACGACACGTAGTAGTTTTCTGCTCCCTTTCGGATGCTTGTTTTAAGTGAATGCCCTTGCCTCTCGTTATCAGAGTGCTTGATTTAAGTCATTTACTTTTCCAATTATTATTTGTTATTAATCTTTTTCTTGGTGTCTCCTAAGTAAACTTCATCGGTAACATTCTGCAATACTTCCAAATAACTTGAGTTATTTATCAGTCAAAATATTATATATGTTTTTTACACTACACTATATATATTGAAAATACTACACTAATGTTATTATTCCTAGGAC
The DNA here is from genome assembly GCA_022817085.1 of Psilanteris sp. ZL-2020. Lineage (NCBI taxonomy): Eukaryota > Metazoa > Arthropoda > Insecta > Hymenoptera > Scelionidae > Psilanteris > Psilanteris sp. ZL-2020. The sequence continues at coordinate 9,708 of JABFQC010006915.1, forward strand.
TTTCGTTTTGGACGCTGCAGAGATTTGACGTGTTCTGACTTTATAGCGTTCAAATCGGAAGTCCGCATAATCATAGTGTAATTGTGAGATTAGTTAAAACGTTTAATAAAAATAAATTATTTGATTTATATTATATATTTATTGGAAGATTTGAACTGATATTGAAAACAAAAATAATAATAAATATATTCAGTGTTTCTGTCTATACGAAATAAATATTTGAAATTCAAAAAGTTAAAGTTGAGATAAGTTTTCGCCATTTTGGAAAGAAAAATACAGTTTTATATTTAGATATTGGCGTACACAGGATAATTATTATACCTCTATAGCCATAAAAGACAACAACATGTTATTGTTCCTGAGTTTCTATTTTTGTTACCCTAAAATGTATTTATTGAGATGATTGACCGTTCTGCAATTACAACGTTGTTCAAATGATGGTTAAAGAATTCGCTTTTTAAATGTGCGTAGAATGATTCACAAGTATTTGTTGTTCCCTTTTAAAAGTCTGATGTGTAAATTTCCCCTACAGAAATGTAACGTTGCTGCAACGTTGCACAAACGTTTCGGTAACGTTGCAGCAACGTTTTAATGTCCTACTATATTAATATTGCTGTAACGTTGCAGCAACGTTGCACGAACGTTGCAGAAACGTTGCAGCAACGTTGCAGCAACTTTACAAGTCTGGGAAATTAAAAAAAATATAACATATATATTTTACAAATAAAAATTATTAA
>JABFQC010006916.1:0-10443 GCA_022817085.1 Psilanteris sp. ZL-2020
AACTTTACTTCTAGATGGTCAATCTTTCTAAAATTTTGTAAAATTATAGGCAATTATTCATATTTTAATTGAGTGAAATTTCAAACAATTCCATTGATTTTTATTTTTCATTAGTACTACCTTAAAAACACAAGAAGAAATATAACGAAAGAACAAAATTATAAATAACTACTAACGATGAATTTAAGCTTCAAATTTTACACTTAAGCAGGAATAAAAGTAATATTTCAATTATTTCGTCCATTTCAATAAACTGACATCAAACATATAACCTTTGTGAACACTTTTCAGCGTTCTTAAACATTTTATATATTCACAGTAACTATTTGTATAGGCTGAGTTCTAAAATTGATTTTGTCTTTGTCTTAATTATTTGTTTTCATATTTTTATCTCACTGTTTCAGTACTGAAAGGCCATTTTAGAACTCAGCCATAATCATGAATACAATGATTGATAGTTATAACGAAAAATAACCATATTAGATATTCGTACCAACAATACAGTATTTACAGACATCATGAACAAAAATATGGTTTGAAATACCATAAATATAGTGACTTTAACTACAAATATTGCAACCATAATCAAATGTTTACCATGACAATACATTTTTTTCTCAGTGTAATAATTTCAACCAAAGAATGAAAGTACAAACTAAAATTATACTTCAGTCGCATGGTAAAAATAAATTTATCACTTATGTACAATAATGGACAATTTTTGCCAGTCTTAAATGATACCAGTATCGCCAAATCAGTAACAAACAGTCACACTTTAATTACTGTATATACTTATACGTAGACGTGTGACTAATATATAATGGACCATACAATTTCAATGAACACCCAAATACGATCTCGACTTGCAATCAGTATTATTTGCAAAATTGCATTTCACCGTTAATGCGATATTTACATTTCAATATATATAAAGAAAATGCAGAAAAAAAACACCTGGCTGTTAATCATACCGCGTCTATTAATACCACGTTTCAATTTATTAATTTTAACTATAATAAGTGTATATTATGTTATCTACTCTCGTGATCTGAAAAAATGAAAAAAAAATGAAAAACAATCACTTTCACATTAATAAATACACTTGATCTCTGCACATAAATTTTCATATGCTACTACCTGATACATTAATGTTACATATTTTCCTTACAATACTAATATCAATATAATAACAATATTAACAACAGTTTTAATAATGATAATAATAATCAAGTTACAATAAAAATAATTATAATAATAATAATTTAAAACCTATCATTTAATTGAAAAGAAAACGCAATTATACAATAAATTACAATAAATTCCTGATCGCCATTGGAAGTAAATGAACGATTGCCGTTCAATTACCAAAACGGAAATCTGGGTTATGACAAGGATGGCGAAGATCTTGATTGGATCAAGAAGTCTGATTTGATTTTTACTGGTCAGGAAAAATAATACCCGATCAGCCGTACCGGCCATTTCATAAATCACGCTTGATAATATGTCGGCGCGACGGATAATTCAACAGTGATCGATTGTACGTAGATTGAACTTTGATTCGACTTGCGTTTCATTGAACTCGTACGTTATCAAAGCAACTCGAAAAGTTCGTAATTGCGGTGCTAAATCTTCAAATCAACTCGAACCGATCGAATGTCGTTGATGAAAAACCGATCAACGTTGATTCGACGTTTATTCGTTGTTTCGAAATGAATTGTTGGTAATTACTGAATTAAGATATGAAAATCCATGGAATGTTTATATTGTTATAAAAGAATCAATTTCTTGATGATGGACGTATCGACGTTTGATAAACGTTGATTAAAAGTTTATTCTACGTTATGAGAATAACAGAATTAAATATAACTTGATGTAACGTCGATAACGTTGTAACATGTTTTCCGTTGCTCGTTGACATCTACACATAGAACGTTCAATCAACGTTCATTCAACGTTTATTCTGCATTTTGACGCCAATCAACACAAATCTAACTAATGTAACACAGTATTGCAGTTGTCAACAAAAGATCAACATTTTCACAATAATTTGTTGACGCCAAGACTATCAACGTTTAATCAACGTCCATTCATCGTCCGTTCTTTGTTCCATCATTCAACTCACAAGACCAAACAGGGCAATGCATATGTTACGTTCAAGTCAACCGTCGCCTGTGGCCTGAAATCGCCCATTTAAACCATTCAACAGTTGAAGGTCAACGACGTGACGTCACTGTAAATCGCGAGATTGTCCATAGAATATACTGGAAGCGATCACCCACGGATAATACGAAGATGAATCGTGCGAAATGCAAAGATCAATTGCTTTGAATGCATCTTGTTACGCAATGTCTGCTGCGCGGCATAAAAGAAAAATGGTCCCAATGTATGATTCTAGCGACGCGATTTTTTCAACCCTCCCCCGCACGGGTGTTACGTTTCAAATCGTATTCTCAAAGAAAAATTCAAATCCTTATTATTATTATTACTATTTACTTTTAAAACGACTTACTTAAACTTAGACAAACTGTCTTGCCTCAATATATTTACAGAATTAAAATTTAGTTAATAACATAGTTACTTCCGATAAGAAAATAAAAGTTTTACTTAAATATTTCTTTCACCAAGAAACTATATATTTTGATACAAATCACTATATAAAAATTGTCGGTGCTCAGTCCAAAATTGTAGTTATTAAATGCTGAATAATTTACATCCTTTTTCTAAGAAAATATTTACAAAAAAATATTGTTTAATAATTTAATAAACATTTTTGGACGATAATATTAATATTATACTAATATTTATTATTGAACAGATAAAATATTACATTACACAATGAATATAACAATATTTTAAAATATAAAAGATAATCAAATTTTAGGTTATGTTGCAAAATAATAAATTAAAAATTTATAATTTTACTTATCCGTTAATAACGAAATTTCTTCTAAACTAAAATTCCTTTTTAAAAGATTCTCCATTATAAACCTTATACTATTATATAAAAGCATTTATAATATTATATTATATAATAATAATAATAAAACAATAAAATATAAAACCATCAATACTACTGTCAAAACTTAATAGATGGCGCTGAAAAAAAAACTTTCTCGAATCAATAAAATGCTGTTTTAAATTAAGCAATTTATTTTATTGTTCCAATAAATAATATTTCTTGCATACTAATCAAGTGGTATTCAAGAAACGTACTCTATTTGTTCGAGTAATATTTTTTAAGAATGATTTAGTCATCAAATCATTCTGGAAAAGTCGTTTCGCAAACGTGACCAAAGGCAGGGATATCCCACGCGCGTCCAATACGCAATTATCGCTCCAAACGTTCCGCCGGCAACAGCGTGCAATTTTCGAGCAATTTTCGTGCAAACGCCCGACGTCGGTGAAATATTTCGCGCCGTTCGCGAGCGGATCGGCAATCGCGCTTTTCCTGCGCTTTTTTTCAGTTATGAAAATGTTCCTTCTCGTCGTGCGTTCGATGAAGCAATTGCAACGACAGCAACGTCAACAGCAGGTTGTTGAGCAAACGCAGCCGCGAACAACGAGGCGTTGGATTTGAACGAAAAAGGACGGACAGCGAGCGCGGACCAAAATCGATTGGGCAACGCGAGTCGGACCAATTAGTTTGGGAGCGATTCGGACCAAAGGCGACGCGACGAGCCGATCGCCGGTACAGCATTGACGGAGCCGCAAACAACATCGCGCTGGCCGAAGGATGCCCGAGACGCGTCCGTTTTTGTCACTCCTCTTCACGTATTCGGCGGCGGTCGACATTTGTTGCGCGCAAGTGTAAAGCCACGATTTACATTCCGGTGACTTTTTCTGGACCAATTAGCATATTAAGATTGAAAATTCCATCATCTTGATCCATATACAGCGGACAAAAAGTTAATTAAACGTATACATTAAACGAAGCGTATGCGCGTTTTGTCAGTAGAAACTCCGGAGCGCGGGTCAAGGGCAAATGCAAATGACCAAATTGTAACGGCAAACTTGAACGCATTATTTCTGCCGTACCATAATATATGTTAACGCATATATAAATATATATATATAGGTCTACGACAATATTCCCGACCCGCAAATGTATGTAGTTGTAATATAAATTTTGTCTTTTGGGAACCTTGTTATAGACCTATATATATAATAAATACGTATAATATATATTTATATATATATGGGTAAGGGACAAAATACATAAGTGGCACAATTTATAATGTTGTCAACCATAACTATATTCATTATGGATATAGATATACATTACAGGGTTATGTAGTTTGATAGTTATGTATTTTGTCACTCACCCATATATATATATATATATATATATGTGCACTGACAGAAATCATAGTGCTGCGAACTATAATACAGTTGATTTAACTATTTATAAATTGTGTACAGGGAATTAAATTTTGTAGTTGAATTTATTACATGGCATAGTAGACAAGTTTAGATATCTCAACGATACTTATAGTTCATGGAACTATTTGATAAAATTCATTTTATTATGTTTATTATTTATACGAGCAATTATTGTATTTGTTTCAACTAAACTATAGTTGATGGTATTTATTAACAAATTAACAAAATTAACAAAGAAATTTTTAATTCTTTCAACTAAAAATTACTGAATTAAACTATATTTTGTAGTTAAATTCAAGGATGTTTTTATTTAAAGTTAAAAAAATATTATTATTACACTAATCACAGATACCGAATGATAAGATTTGAACGCACGACTTCACAGTTCCGAACGCGAAGCATTGACCACAAGTTACTGAACTTTCGTGAAAATTAAACAAATTTGGGTATATTTAAGATTAACTTGAAACACGATGTTTATATGAATTAAATATTAAATTTGACTCAACTAATTATATAGTTGAATGAACTATTAAAAGAAATTCAAATAATGTATTATGTAGTAAAACCATCTGCATTTAAAAAATACATCAACTATCTTTTAGAATTATATTATCAATATATAATTTGTTCATTCGGCTATTTATTACTTGTTCCAGACAAAAATAATAGTTTTATTAACGAATACATTAAACTAGCATATATAGTGGCTCACACTCTTTTTTTTCTGTCAGTGTGAGTAACAGAATACAGAACTGCAAATTTTAAAAACCTGTACTGTATACCTATATTCATAATGAATATAGTTAAGGTTTCCAACGGTATAAATTTTGCCAGTTATGTATATTGTCGCTCACCCATATATACACACATATATATATACCATGCACATACACATTCGAACGTGGTCCAGCTGAGTTACGACATTTTGGAGAACATTTTACGATAAAGGGCAATGCAAAATTTTTGCAGTTTAATTGGACCAATTGGTACCCCTGCTTTGGGGTACTCCGTCGAGTCCAGCGGCCGGTTTAAACGGAGTGAGCATTACGCTCATCCGCTCCGTTTCAAAACTTTACGAGCGCGGTTCATAATAATACAATTTTTTGTAGTGAAAGCGCTTGCGTAATTTGAAGGTCGCGTTTATTCCGACGCGTACTGTACATTGTCCGCCGGCTGAGTTTATGGCAAAGAAAAGTCCCAAAGGATTTTGATATTCGGCGCGCACGCGCGCTTTATGTAATTGAAAATTTTACATTTACACGACGCCCGACAGATGAATTATAAAGCGTGACGAAACGCTCGAGGCACGGAATGAAAAATGCACAGCTCCTCGCGTGGCCTCTGAAAGGGGAACGGTAACCCCATTTGAACGTTGATTCGACGTCGACTTAGTTGTGCCAATAGTACTTGTAAAGTTGTATTTGAAGATGATGATGATGATGATGATAATGATGATAGTATCCAATAGTTCACTGAGACTCTGAACAAGAGTTGGAGAACAAAAAATTGTGATCCATTTTTTGTGACGGCTGTTGTTTTTGCTGCAACCTAAAATCAATTAAATCCAATTTAAAACTTGTTAATTGATTTGAATTGGTTTCTGATTTTGTTCGAACGGAGAATTACAATGTTTCCATTTGAAAATGTGGTAGTGTGTTGGATTGAATTGGATTGAATCGTTCCAAATTGGGGAAATACAAATGTATTTTTGATTTGAATGGATTTTCTAAAAATCATGTTTATAGATTAAAAATTTAGTTTAATATAAAACCTGCTCAGTTGTCATAATTTTGATTCAGATGTTCCATTGAATAAACGATATTATGTATTAATCGTCATAAATGTATTATTTATTTAATTAAGGTTAGTTTAATTCTAGAACATCATTTGCAATCAATTATTTATAAATTTACAATTTCATTCATTATAAGACAACGTTAATTTCGAGTTTCCAAATTCATTCTTTAGATTACAAACTGAAGATTGAACTTTTGCAACTCGTCCGAATTCAATAGCATTCGTTATATTCGACAAACCATTCAATACAATTAGTACCAATTTCAAGATTTGAAATAAAGTTGGAAAATGGACACAAGGGCGACAAAAAAATATGAACTTTGAATTGCGTTTAATTGTACTTCGTATTGGTATAAAAAATCCTGGATTTCCAATATTTGAGATTGAAAAATTAAATCCAATATTGTTCATTAAATTATTACATTCCAGAACGCATTTCTCCAATTCATAAAATTGTACAAATAAGAAAGATTAAAAATGAACTATTTCCACCTTACACTCAACTTAACCAAAGGCTTTATTTTACCACCATCCATTTTCCTTTTACTTTTACAAATTTATTAACCGCGCTCGTTTAATTTTTAATTTTCACAATCTTGTAAACGATTCACAGGCAATCGTTAACTCAATTGAAAATTATTGGATGATTTTCAAACGCGCATCGACATAAACTTTATTATTTAGTTTATTGCCAGAAATGTGTGATAATTCATGAATTCTTTCGAGTCATCGGTTTCGCCGTCATTACCACGTGCTTGAAATGTCCATTTCAGTTGAAAGTGTTTATTAAAGTTTAATTGCTTGTACTGCTTTGAAAGAAGGATAGGCGCGTGAGCGTTTGCCCAACGTTTGCACAATGTTTGCAGCATTTGTTTTGGAAAGTAACTATCTGAAATAAAATATCACACAAACGAACACAATGAAAGCGATACATGAAACCCGAACGAAACGAAACACAATTCTAAAATGCTTGGGTTCAATATTTACAGTCATCTTCAGTCGACTTTTGTAACATCCGATCTCGAGTGTCTATACCTCCGCGGAACAAAGTCAAAGCAGCGCCAAAATGAGGTCAAAATAACCGACCCATATGTATAATGATTAATAATTTTATAAAAGATGATCTTGTGAAAGTTAAATATTACTCTGAAATCCGCGACTGCCTGGGAATCTGCTGACGAGCTGCAGCGTCGGAAAGAAAGTAATCGACTTGGACAAACTCCATTAATTTTAATAAACAATTATTATTATTATTATTATTATTGTTGTTGTTGTTATTAATGTTATATAATTAGCGAAATCAAAGCGATAATGGTGCGCAAGTAAAGTAATTGATCTGAACTTTGTTATGTTCACGTAATTGTTAATATTCATACAGGTATATAAATATTAAATACATGTGTGAATATAAATATAAATTTATGTATATTAAACAGATAAATGTACATATATATTTATACGTATGAAGAATTTGAGGAATGTATCAGAGTCGTCGAAAGTCAATAATGATTTTGTCTTCCGGCCAATTTTACTTTCAAAACGAAATTGTGTTACTAGATTTCAACGCAGTTGCTTTTAAATTGAAAACGTCCGTTGTCTTGAAGTGATCGTAGAATGCGCGAGAGTGGGAAGCTGGCATTATAGATGCCAAGCGGAGGACCTACATTTGCTCGCCGCATCAACAGGAGTTAAGTTCTTTCATTTCGCTCGTTTCGTTTGCGGTTCGAAAGAAACTCTCTACGAAAACCTGTCACTTTCGGAATTTCCGCTATGTCTAATAAATCAGTCGACGAACAATTTTAGGTCCAGTTAATAAGCCGAATGAATCACGAGCGACTTTAATGACACTTTAATGAATAACGTCGATGAGCGGCGATTAAATTCAATTCGAGCGGAGTGTAAAGTTCGCACTTCGATCTGCAACCGAGCTCCATTACAATCTGGAATTAACAATATTGTAATGAATTTAAAATATATGTACATTATTACTATTGTTTGTAGATTATAATTTTGTTGTAATTTATAATTATTAATTATGTTAATTTTCATACATTGAATTTGTAGATATGAAATCATTAAAATTATAACAAAAACTTTCGCTTTTTTATTCATTATTTCTACTAGTATTTATGTAAATTATACTAAATAATATAATTATAGTATTTATGAGTATTTATTTTGTTTATTAATTAAATAATCTTCGAACAGATAACAATAATAAATCAAATTTTTTATGTAATTTCGCATTTCAAACGTGGGTTTAAACGCTTATTAATAATAATAAAGTGGAAATGTAAATATAAAGTGACTACTTAAATAATACAAGTTAGAAAACAAAACACATTTTAAAATTATGTTTCTTCTTCATTTCAATTTCAAATCAACGAAATAAAATTGATATTAATATTATTTTTAATTTTCTTCGAATTTTGTATCATCTAATCATTCGTTTGATTTAAATTGAAAACATCTTTTTTCCATTAAAATTACTTATTAAAAAGGTTTTAAAAAATGTTTATTCCTACATTTAGATCCTCTTCAAAAAAAAAAATCAACTTCTCTTAGATAAGATACTTCGCTTAAAAATTATTTTAAAATATTCTTTTGGATAATATAATGGAACTATTATATTTTTATTATTTTTATTTTTTTTTTGTTTTTTTTTTCCTTATTTTATTCTTTTTTTTACATTTTGTTTATTTCGTTCTTTGATGTATAATATATCAGTATTTCCTTCTTAATATTAATGCTTCACAGGTTGTATTATACATAATTTACACGAGCATTCTTGAACAAAATTATGGACTCTCAACTATTCCATATCTGAAACCTTCGGCCCCAATTTTTCCACCTTTTTGAGCTTCTCATTCAGGTGTTTGCGACCAAATCGACGGAACTTGAAGTTCGGCATAAACTTCGCATCTCCGTCCCAGTTCCTCAGCATAGCGCATTGCGCTGCATTAAGTATGTCAGGAATTTCTGCAAAACACAAAAAGTGTCTCTACTTTACAAAAAAAGGTTGAATTAATTAATGGCAAATTTTAGAAACACTTGTACACAACAAAGTCCAAGTTTTACCGACAATTGCTATAAAAATAGCAGTACTTCCCAGAATTATTCAAAAGTTTCCATCGATTATGAATATGTTAATTGAACTTTTCACCGCGTATAAAAAAAAGTCTATGTCATGCAAATGAATTCCAGATTGAATCAAAAGTAGAATTTAATGTCAACCTGTAAAAAACATTGAACTTTCATTCAAAAATACCTTCAAATTATATTTATTACAGTTAAATCGTTTATAAAGTCAAATTCCACAGTCGAATTGTTCTATAAAATGTCAGTATTTGTTTCTGTATTTATTAATTATATTCATAATTGATGAATCGATTTGTTAAACACAATTCCTGTCATTTCAAACGAATGTCGTAATTAATTAGAAACTAAGTGCAAAAAAATTATTTCCATCAATGAGCGAACTGTACAAAGTGTGGAGCAATTAATTTGTTTCATCTACCAATGCCACAGGTGTTGTACTCCTCCATCTCCCTTGTTTTATTCATCCTCAGTATGTCTTCCCTGCTTGCATGTTGTCTGTTCTTTCTGCCACCTATGGAATGTTTGATTTCAATCTGCTCCATTTCTTCGTCGTGTCTAACTATATATCTATAATGAGAATTCATTCAAATAAAATTTATGAACACAAATGGTAATTTTAATAACACAATTTGATGCATGAAACGCGCCTGGTTCGGTTAAATTTAATTGCAGGTATTTTTATGATTAGAAATCGAATGGCGAATCAAGTATTTTATGTATATTCATTCGACAATCAACTGATTTTGCAGAAGATTAACCAGTCAATATCATTTAAAGTCGTGATAATTCAAGCTAGAAAATAAATTATATTGTAATAACGAAATAAATGTTTGATCGAAGTATTGATTTTGATTCGAACTGAATGTTTTAAATAAGCAGTTTAGAAAAAGATAATTGCAGTAAAACGTTTGATTTGATTTGAAATCGGAAATATTTTTGATCCAATTTTATTTCAATTTTTTATTGTTTTATTATTATAGTATTGTAAATTTATAGATAATTGTATTTAATATATGAATAATATGTACAATGAAAAATAAAACTTCAGTACGAAATTTCTAAATTCGAAGCAACATTGAATATAAATCTGTTTCTGTAGATGTTTGTAATTAAATGACTATTTAATAACATGTGTATACGTATACTTTTTACAAAAATGTACAT
>JABFQC010006917.1:0-10439 GCA_022817085.1 Psilanteris sp. ZL-2020
GGATTGATATTAATAAGGATGCTTTGGTCACATATACAACTTATGCGAAATTCATTCTGTGTAAACAACGAAACAAATTTTCTGTTCTCGGTTTTCTTGTTTAAAACTAAAATTTTTCTTTATCTACAGACACACATTCTGCATTAAAATTGTTTTTGTTCTAGTTTATCTTCTTTTGAAATCCTTATAGGATCAAACTTTTTATATAAAATATAGGGCGTAAGTACGATTGAGTAGATGAATTCAGAAGTTTATTGTTTTTATAAACATCGCCATCTCGTATAACTCACACATATAATGTAAAGTAAATATATATAAAAACACACATTTTCGGATGCTTTTATGATATTATTATTGCAGAATGTATTAGGTTTATTATATCTTAATCGATAGAATATTGTTATGAAGATAGTAACAAAATGAAGACATTATTTATTAATGGTGAAGTTGAAAAAAACATACAAGTTCATTATATTTAATTTTAATAAACTACAACGTAGTATTTCAATTTATAGTAATCTTTAATCATATAATTCAAATATAAAATTATTTACATATCGTTGAAATACATTTAAATATGGTGTGATATAAACATGTATATATGTATGAATGTATGTTATATATATGAATAATCTGAAGTTAGTAATGATTATATTATATAAGAGCTGTTAAGTTGATCAACTTGGTATGAATATAATCATAGTGTAATTTAACGAATCAGAGTCTAATGATGGAGAATGTTACATTAAAACCAAATTTTTCATTTTTTTATACTTCTATCTACAGTTTAAAGTGACTCTAGATACCGTTAATATCTAGCTTTATTAAAACTTGCTACGAGAAAATGAACACAGGTGGGTTGCGCACAAGGTTATAAATAATCCAATACTAGGATGCAACGTGCGGTATATCTTTTGAAGTTATGACTTTCAAAATTACAATTACCAGCTTCCTCATGTTTCGCAAGATGCAGCATGTAGAAACTTAATCAGCTGCAGTTGAAAATACGTTTATCTTTAAAGAGAACTCGGTAGCCAATTCGAAATTTGTATAATATATTTTTTATTATGCAATTTCGTAAAAAAAAACTGAAACTTTATTTTCCTTTGATTTTTTATATTTTGATTAATGTTGAAAACGTTAACGATATACAAGTCGGAAACATATATACTAAAGTATATTTATTAAAATTAAAATATTTAAAACAATCGTAAATTTATAATATATTTTGAGGAACGTTGATTTGATATATTTTTGGTTAGATGAGTCACAAGACTTTTGAATTTGAAATAAAAAAATTATCACAAAATTGAAAAATGCATTTTGTACTCACATATGCCGGATTAATAATAACATCGTGGAAACTTACCTGAAAAATTAAAACGCATATTATAGTTACAGGAAAAGTTTCATAGTAATGATTTTTAATATATATTTGTATTTATTGTTTGGATACATAAAACAAGATACATTTTCTAATTGATTTCCGAAATTACTATGTGCTGAGTAATATATAAATAATAATAACATAATATAATATATAATATACACATAATTGAAAAATTGAACAAATTGGATTTGAATAATTATTTCATATTATTTGAAACGCAATACTTCATTTGAAAAATGAACGTTTTCTTGAGTTTCGTGATACTGGAAATACAAATTATAACGCAAACCAAGAATCCTAACATGTTAAACGTCATAAAGTCCAGATCAACTATGTTCCGTAACTGTCTAGTTAGTATTCAAAGTGTAAGTTTCAAGATGCTATTATTGGCATCTGTTTTGCACTAGCACTGATATAACCGTATATTTCAACTCAATTCTCCGCACAGAAAATATCATAGCAATTTCATCAAATGCTACTCAACTGCATGTTCAACATTCATTTCTCATCATCCACTTTGGATTCAAGATTTTAAGTGATAAATAAATTATCTGAATGATAAAGCATTAATCACTGTCAATATTTCTGTACAACGATGAGTGTAATAAAACTTCCTAATTCTCTTAAATTTTATATCTCCGAAATTTGCAATCACCCTACCATAAAATTCCATCAAACTTCCCTCAACTCCACACCTAATTTCCCACTCTAACTGGCTTGTCAAAATCAGAAATGCACAACGCAAACCTACCTTCCGGATCGGATAATAGCAATCCTATAGCAATCAATTCTCACTTCGGTAAACCACACGTATTTTTCGATTTCGCGGTCTTTGTAATTTTATCATTCATATTAAACTAATTTTGTAGAACAATGACAGGAATATGAAATTTGTCAAACATTAAAAAGAAAGGTCTACAACGAACGAGTAAATATGTAAATTCAACATATCATTTACCTACAACCGAGGACATTTGCAATTTTGCCGATTGCATTACAATCGCGAATTTCAGCTTCAATTCCAAAGAAATTAAAACTGCTCTTGTAACTTGCATTTCAAACGCAGAGCCCGAAACGTCCCCAAATTTGAACCCAAAAATGGGTTACTTTTACAATTACAGTAACAATCGATGCGCGCGTAATTCACGCCTAAACGAACGTAAGTGCCGTTATTTGGATTCGTTTAATTATTCAAACAATTTCATCCGAGACAGATGTAAATAGCTACACCTCCGAAACTCGCGGGCATAAGTGGATTAATTAAAAGGTTAAATAAGAAAACACCGTCGGGAACTAATTCCAACGCTCCGCGCGTTGCGCAAAGTTCAGTCAAAAGTTTGACATTTGAACTAAATTTCGCAGCAAAGAATATGGCCGAAGTTCGGCACTCTTCAAATTCGCACCTATATACGCGAGTGGCGCCGCACTCGTGCATAAAATTTGCCGAAGCTCGTTTGAGCTCGTCGCTTAATTCCGCACCCACGAGTCTGACTGACGATTGCGAATGAAAATAAGCCGAAGCCCGCCGAAATTGCGTCGGCTCTTGTGAAACATTAAGCAGCCGGGGTCGTCGGCGGACGGGACGAATAAAAGTTGCAGCGGGTAAACGCAGCTGGTCGACGGGCAATTGTCATTGCACGGCGAAACGGAATCAATTGTCGTGCGCAAGTGGCGCGCACTTAACACGCCGGCGTGCATATTTGGAGTGCGCTAAATCAGCAAGGAAGCCGGAGGAATCTGGGCGTCATTGCTCGAGCAAACGGAACGCCGCCGCCGCTTGTTCTGGCTGCGACGAGGACGCCGCCGGGGGGGGCCCGGCGTGTATAATTTAGACCATGTATCAATCGGTTAGGAGAGCGAGAGAGGCGGGCGAGAAGCTGGATGAAATGGGAGTTCTGAGAGGTCGACTGGATTCGAAGCCTAAGGGATGATTTCCCGATGGAATTACCGGCCGGAGATTTGGCCCCGCGCTACGATATAGATTGACCCCGAGTTGACACGCGGCAGACGCTTCATCTAGTTTGCGGTTTCGTCCGCCTCGACATCGAACTTCGCTATCTGCAACTGCATCGCGCAGTTTTCGTGCACGGGCGCGCACACGCGCAACACACATACACGCGCACTCGGCCGCGCTTAGTCACTTCAGCCGGTCGCTATCTAAACGACCGCTCGTGTATACGTGTGCTTCCACTTGTTTACGTATGTTATATAGTGTAGACTACAAGTATTAAATGACGTAGGCAATCTGATTAGTCCCGTATTGGCTACCGCAAAATTTAATGAACCGAATTAGCAGGCTAATCCACGGGTTACGCGACGGCACGGAAAAAGACGTTTTGCGAGAGCGGTGTAATGAAATTTAATTGATCTGTGTAATATGTAAGAATCAATTTGGCCCGCCGGCGGCGCTCAGATTCAACCGGATAACGCCATTTTCGCGACGCGCCGTAAGCCCTCGGTATATTAATCAGCTTCGTTTCGATTAAACCGAAATGTGGACTAAATTTATAATCATTTTGGTTGCGTTGCGTCGTATATAATTAGGCGCAAGCGCGACGAGTGCTTTCTTACGTTTGACGGGGAATCGGCTTGACGATGCAGTAATTCGGTGTAATTCGATCGATTGAATATTAATTATCGGTTTAGCCAGTAATTTTGATCGGGCAAATAAAACAACAACGCGCTTTTATCTAATTTCACTAACTAAAAGAGTTTTTCGTTTGTTCGAAGTGTTTTATCAAAATGCACGCAATTCGAATAAACGGCCGTTGAATGTAATTGAATTTTCTTGATATTGAAAATCAACATTCCAATTATAGTGGACAAAATCAGCGAGTGTTTGTTTTTGTTTTCCGTTTGCTTTAACAGTTTAAGATAATATTCATTTCGTCATAAATGATAAATGGCTTTTGGTTAGAATATAGGAAGTAAACAAATTGTTTCTCGTGTCAAAATTGATTTTTATATAACATTCCTTGAACAAACTTACGGAATTTAAAATATTTTTATTATTTTTTAAAATATTGTTATTATTTTTCTTAATATAAATTAATGAAAACTATTGTATTATTGAATTATATTTTATTTTATATTATATTATCAAATATTATACCTATCAAATATTTATTGTAGTATTATAGTATATTTTTCCATGTATGTAATCAATACTATTGTGTATAATGATAAATACTGAAAATTGTTATTTAATTTTAACGTTTATATTTTATTGTCAAACACGTTAAAATATAATATAAAATATAAGAGAATAATATGTAAATGACAATAAAAACTCACCTTTGACAGTACGATATTGTACCTATTACGAGTGAAATTTTTCTCAGTTTTGTTGAATGTTATTATTCTTTGTTGTACAGATAATTTAATCTTCTTATTACTGTTCCAATGATTAATACGTGTAAAAATTTAAGTTTAAGGGCACTAAAATTTAACAGATTAAAAGTAAAATATAAAGTTCTGCAATTTTTCAACTGAGATTTTTTCTTTTTTTTTAAATTTCAACGTTGATCAAGTGACCCTGTTTGAAAAATCGAGACATGGAGAAGAATTTATTGATCAGCTTCGGCATTAGATGCTTGATATCGGATACGAAATGTTCGACTTGAAAATAAAATAGAATGTTTTGTGAGAGGGCTGCAAGATTTTACATTTTTATGATGCATGTTATTATTAACTCATAACATCCATTTTCGATTGGTATTTCTTTACGTTTTTAGGAAACACACTTTTCTAATATTGTGCGAACTTTTTACGTTCACTAAAACAATTTGCAGTTTAAGTAAACAAATACAATTTACAATTTTCGAAAACAAATTGACACATCAGAAACAAATTAATACAACACTGATTTATACGTATTTATAATGAGATTTGATTATTTTAAATTTAAAACCGCAAACTCCATCAAGTTAACTTACCAATTAAATTAAAGTTCTTATCGGTCTTCATAACGTCGACATAAATTACAAAATAAACCACGCTTCAAAACCACGAATTTACACGATACTGCAAAAGTGCGTTTACATTACTTTGATTCACATTTTATCCATCTGGTCTCGTTACGAAAAATGTATTCAAAGCATCACGCAAGATCCAAAAATCGTTCTTAATACCGTTTAGAATTGGTTTAGTATTGACTAATAGTAATTTCCGAATCGAACAATGAAAGCTCAATTGTCTAATCCTATTATCTAAAATGGACTCGGGTGGACTAAGGACAATCGCGGCGAAGTCGGTTACCGCTTTCGGTCGAAGAAGATTGTCATTGACAATCTTCTTACTCCTGCATCTCCGTCTAATTTACAACTCTTTCGTTATTACTATAAGCGATTTCACGGAATGTATAACGCACCGAACGTGTTAATTAAGCAGCTAGTTACCAATTAATTAATACAATCGACAATGCAATGTAATAAAGTGTAATTTAAACTGAGTTACATTGAAAGCATTAGAATTGCTTAAATTCGCTTCGTGGAAACTTGTCGGTTTCGTATTGTAACATGGTTTAATATAATTAGTAACGCTTTATTGAGGAGAAGCTCGTAGATTCTTGTCTAGTTTGATCTATTGTATATAGAATGATACAAGAAATTCTATGGCAGTATTGAAGGTATCGATTAATATTCTGATATCAAGTAATCAGTCGAACCAATACGGAAGAGCGTCATATATTTAAAATTGCTATATATAGTGTCAGTGGATTTATACGTAAACAAAAGAAACACACGGTCAATGCTTGGACTAGAGTTTTCCAAGACTGACCAATTTTTGGCGAACAATCAAAGCCTGTGCCAGGATAAATAACCACTCGCAATTTTTGTAACGAAAACTGCAGCCGATTTCGCCCGTTACATGACGATATTTAACTCCCGAGTTATAAACTCTATCAATCCATCCTTGAAAACTTTTCCTAATCTTGTCGGGTTGTTGTTTGGCAATGATTGGTCGTAAAATTTATTATTATTACTTAGGTTTTAAGTTTTGTCGAACTTACTTATGCTGACAAATCATTGTTGCAATTTCATAAAATTTGACCGATCATTATGTTTTTAAACGGGTTATAGTGTTACATAATACAATAACTAATCATTTGATTGATTTTTACTTCACTAATAAATTCTTTATATAATATATCAATATATATATAGTCATTAGGTAACAAATAAACGCGTAAAACGTTCCTCAAAATCGAACGTACCATAACAAACGCTTCGACAATAAAATATCAGAATTGATCTTTCAATAGAGTGTTCCTTCAATATTCGACCATTTTCGATTTTAATGTCTGTTATTTTTTATTTTATTACATCTTGTAAAACTTTTGTTTATTCAAAAATAAATTGACAATATAAAAACCGCGACGTAACATTTTTTTATGTCTGGTTGTGCACGGCAGATTTGAAACGTACACAAATAAATTGGAAGGAATACGATAAACTTTTCATCTCCTCAATATTGCTGCAAACTGGAATTTTTCACTATCTCTCAAATTTCTCCGAATTGGGCGAAATTAATTGAACACAATTAACCATTCCAATCTGTAATATTTATTTTTAACATTTTCAAAGCAAAAGTGAATATTAATTCCATTTAATGGCTCGATTTTCGGTTGCTTTTATTTATGCTCATCATTCATCCGCGATATAATTGATTGATAATTGAAAATAATTTAAAACTCGCAGAAAAAAGTTATTATTTACTTTCACAGACTCTGATCGTGAACGCACAGAATATTATTGATTCATTTGCGAAAGACGGAAATTCATAACAGTAAGATTAATGATAAAAACGCGTTGAAAAAAAAATACACGTATAAAATGGCCGTGGTTAATGATTCGCGATGGATTTGTTAAGGAGCATTGATGGAATGTCGTGTTTGCGATCAGCGTGGGCAATTGACTATCGAGTTCATTGTTCATCTGGTCGAAAAAAAAAATGAATTGCACGGCGACTTATTTGTGCAAAGTAATTCGTGTTAAACATTTTTGTATGACGCCGACCATGCAGTTGGGCAAAAAGTTCAAATCCTGCAAACTAAAAGAGACAGAAGGCAATTGAAATAACGACAAAGAGTTGTTCGGATCGACAGGAGCGAAGAGACGACGATCGCATGCAGTTTTCGGGACGCTTGTTTTCGATAAAATGCGCTGAAAACACCGACACGTCAAACACACATTTTTATGCTTGCACCAGATGTCGAGTCACGTTACATAGGCTGTCTTATCGCGGACAATGGCTTCGACGAAAATTGAAATCGGAAACTGTAGCGTGGAACTTATGGAGTCTTGGATGATGGAGCTGAGAAGCCGATCAGATCACGCTGGGCGTCTTTATTAAACGGGACTAAAGTATTGGAATTTCATTTCAATGGAATAAACGAATAATGAAGTATCGTTAAAAATAAGTCGCAGCAAAATTATTCTAATTCCAATAATGGTTGAACCAATGTGAATAAGAATTATTGGACAGAGAAATAAGTTTCAATTTGATTAGCAAAACCGCTTTGTACCGAAGTTTTGCGCCAAAATAAATTTAAACAAAATAGCAATTATATTTTAAATGTACGATTAACTGGTACAGCTGGTTTAATTGTTTTTTGCGTTCAAACAGTGTTCGACTTCTAAAGATGAAAGAAAACAATAAACAATAAAACACGGTAAAGGATTGTTTAAGCATACATCGATTAAATTTGTATTATCTGGCTATAAAACATAACGGGACGAAAATCGCGGATAACAAAACATATGTATTAAATATTTATATCAATAACAAGCAGATAAATGAAATATAACAGGTACAATATTTGTATCTTAAATAACGTAAATATATATATATACATTTGTCCACTATTCGGTCAAATGAATAACTGAACGAGAGTTTTTCAAATTTAAATGTATTATATTTAAAAACATCGCGTATTTCATTGGCACAATTCAAGAGTTAACTGGTCCAAAAAAATTATTCGTTTACCATGCATGGGATATTCTCACTGTCAGTTAGGTTAATAATATTCCTTCCGGTGCATTGTTATAACGAATGACAGCTTTTAATGTGAACAAATAATGATGTCCCTTAAAATTTACTTTCCAGCAAGTGTACTCAACATTTTATTAAACGCGTTCCTTATTTGTTCAGTTATATAAGTATCATCAAGACCAGTTTAACAAAGAAAATCAACACTGTTAGATTTCCATTGGTATTGTTTGATGGACTTGTCTGACGCGATTGGATAAGTACTACTTGTAAATACTCTAATAGACACAATAGAATCATTATTCGACAAGATATTCAAATGACTTCGAATTCAGGATTAACTTAATGGAATTTTAATTCTTTTTCTGATAAGAAGTAGGTAAATGTATATAATTCTAAAAAGACGTTTGACTACAAGTTTGAACAGTTGAAAAAAGCGTAATAAAAATGCAAAATATTTAGTTACACATTGCAGGTAAAATATTACTTATCGTGTATTTGATCCTACTAACACTTCAAATACAGCTTATTTATTTCACAAGGTTGCATCAGAAATCGGATTCGTGTTTGGATTTCGAGAAGCAAAATATCGAATCAAAACCGAATTCGGTTGCAAACGTAACGAACATTTTTCCATTTTTCAATAGCCCTGTACAGCTCGCATCCGCATAGATGTTTTCAAAATATCATATTTGCCGAAGAGTAGTCCTATGCAATCAATGGTAGTCAAGCGTACATGCGCGTATTATTGGGGTCACGATTCAGATTATACAATTTTGAATGTAAAACGTATATACCACCAGAACTAAATTTTAAACACGTTTAATAGCGATTCATCATGTTGATCCGAACCAGCAAAATTACTTTAATCATGTAAAAGGACTGAACTTCAAAACGGATGGCAAATCTATATATGCGACAAGCTCATTCATTCCGATTATTATTCAAGACATTTAAGAGACAAGAATTTACTTCTTTGCGAAAAGTGGCTATTTAAATTGAAAAGGATTTCATCTCAGATGACAATAATTGAGAAGGATTACTTTTACGGTAATTTCATTTACACCGTTTCTTATACGTTCAATTGCGGCTTTTAGTGTTTCATTTACTCTTTATCAAGGCTGATGGTTTTACGATATTATTTTACAATAGAGAAGCCACGGTGATCGATCGAATATTTAGACTCAGCGTAATTAGGCGGTTGCAAATGTACGATAATTAAGGACGTTGCTTTTAATTCTTAGTAAAAATTAATTTTAAGAAAATATAATATTTGTTTATTTATGTTTATTTTTTGATCTAGTTATTTAGTAAATAAAATTAATCCATATTAATTTTTTGTTTTAGTCAAATCGCGCACATACGAGCAATAAGTAATTCGGGTTCAAGTACCATGTAATTATCGTGAGATTTTAAGTTTTATTTAATTGTGTGGAATAAAATCTTATATCATCATTCTTTTAAGTCTTATAATTTTATTATTCGTGTAAAAAATTTTATTTATGAATTAAATATCTTAAAAAAATTTATACATTTATAACTTAAAAAGTATTTTTATTGCATTAATCAGAATAAATCACCTACATTTTGTAATAAAGTATTAAAAAATTTCCAACATTGAGAAAGTTTTATTATAAATATTTTAAAATTATCTCAGCTCGCACGTAAAGAACAAATATGTAGAACAGCGCTATTTTAACTTTATTATGTACTTTTCTTAAAATTATGCCGTTTTATTTTAAGTTTTAATTGAAAATTTATTTAGCGGAGATACTTGACCATTTTTTACGGCAAAACTTATTCTAAGACGTTCTCTTACATGTATAAAAGATTATCAAATGAAACAAAATATGTAAAACATATAATATTACTTTTTACGGTATTAATAAAGGTATGTATTTAATTTTGACAAAAAATTTGCAAACATCTTTTTTATAAGTAAAGATAAATAGCATAAATTATGACACAAATAGAATTTATGTTATAAAACAAACTTAAATATTATAATATACATAATCAAACGTAATACTTGTAGAAGGTAATAATGTTTTCTCTGAAT
>JABFQC010006918.1:0-10438 GCA_022817085.1 Psilanteris sp. ZL-2020
CATATTAAAAGAATGTCACAAAGTAATCACATTACTTTGGGAGGTAAAAAAAGAGTATCAAAAATTAGTAGAAGAGCAAAAACCTTGACGATATATAAAAGATCATTTATTATCGAACTACGTTGTTCTTTGCATATCGTTGTTACGCGTAGTTTGACGAAAACGAAATTGACTATCTCGATTATCGGCAGCGGGTTTCGTTTCTTCTTCGTTTTCAGTGTCATTGAAAATAAGAATGAACGCAAACTATAACATTTATAAAATGCTATATGACAAAGTATTTACCATAAGACACTGATTTACACTTCTGTCTATAAAATTGAATTACAAAACTTATCGTGTTATTCTCTATGGAAGTGTAACTGACTTATTTTATTAAAATTAATTTAACTTTTTAATAAATCAATTGACGTTAAAAAAGTTAATAATTAAAGCCAGCTTTTAAACAGATATATAGATCTTGTTTATTACCAGTTTCAAAATAAAATATTAAGAATTTATCCAATGTTTTAACAAATTTTTAGACACGGAGTTTTGTATTTCAAAGATTAACAATAATGTAGCAATATTTAATAAGTGTGCAACTTTTATTTACATTAGTGTGTTTCTATGATATTTATTTCTTAATCTTAAACAATGTTTTTCAATGACACTGGTTAATGAACTTTACTCCAAAATCATGTAACGCACGCATAATACAACTCTGGGAGTAACTACGCATTATCGTCCGTTTATTGTCATTCGACTGTCCCAAATAGTCCCGCAAAAATCGAATCCCGAGTTAGCTCGTTGTCGACGGAGACATTCATACATTATTTAGTTATTGCTTAAAAAGAGAATGGCACTGATTTAGGTGTCGTTGGTGCGAATTGTTTTTTATGTCCATGATTAAAAATAAATTTTTCTTATGAATTAGACATTTTTTAATTCGAAAATGAAACAAACAAAAATTATTTTATGCATTTTCAAAACTGAAAACTAATTTCATTGTTTAGAAAGTACACCTCAAATGTATAAGTAAATTTATAAAAACACGTTTTTATTCTTAATAAGATATTTTAAAACAACGTTCGTTTAAAAGTATACAAAAATGATGAAATAAAACATACTAAAGGACAAACTAACTGTTGGTTTTTGGTGTTACTTCGCGCTGTCTCGGGAGTTTGGATTGGTTGTTTTGATTTGGTATATGCGTGGAGGGTAATTCACCGCCATTCTGTTAGGGTGGTACATATGGAGGAGGCCTTCTGTATTTCATCGTAGGTTTTGGTCTACTCTGACGATTATTTTCACGATTTGAAGTAAATGGAGGTGGTGGCTGATATGGTTCTTCAGAATTTTCTTTTGGAAGCATTGGTACATGTGCACCATCTTCAGTTTTCTGATATTCAGGAGGAGGCAATGGTGGTTTTTCTTCCTTTAAAATTACTGGAGATTTATTACCTGCAAACATCACAAAATTATTATAATCTTATAATACAATTAAAATATTATGTTGTAACTATTATCTTACAACTCGAAGAAAAAAGCTTTAAACTTATATAGAAATAATTTACTTTCAAAATTATATTCATCTGTTGCGATAACATGGTTTATTGTCTTAAATAGTTTTTTGTATTACTTATTATTATTAGTACTATAATATGATTATAAATTGAAAAACTCTAAAAATAGTGTAGTGTAGTGGAAAATACTAATTCACCTTAAACATTATTTTTGTTTTTATTTTTAATTTTATGAATAGTATACATTTTATAAATTAATTTTAAAAATTACCAAATTCTGATACTTCAGTTTAATGTAGATATGAATAATGTATAATTAACTAGTTTTTTATTTTTTTTTGAATCAGTTATTTTCAAATTTGTAAGTCTCTAATGAATTCTATCACATTGCGCATGAATATCGCAACTGTGCACTTGCATTCTTGAAACTTTGTTTTAACTTTGAAAGATTCTCACAGACATTGTCAAACTTTATTAAACTGTATGAAAAGCACCAATTATTTGCAGATTCCCACGGAAACTTTTGTACGTAGCAAAGACAAATTCAAAAACTGAAATTTACTTGATTTAATTTTCTCAGTATCGTACACGATTAAATGTTGCACATAAAAAATTTAAAAAATTAAAAAGCAGTTATTTGAATAAACTATGTTGATAATTATATTTGATTTGCAAATATATATATATTGAGCATTTTTACTATATTCAAATTAAGTAATTTTTTAATTATTTGTAATATATGTTATATGTATAGAATATATAGTTTTTAATTTATATTTTTTTATAAAAACTTGAGAAGAATGTAATTAACTAATATTAATTTAATAAGCTGTTTACACACCTGGATCTGGTTTCTCATCTAATTCATCTTGGAAAATTACGGGAATTCCCTTGCTTTTAAAACTTTGTCTTTCATCATCTTGCTCACTAACACTCATTTTGCCACTGCGTCTTCTCTTATATAAAATACAAGCTATAACTCCTGCTAGTGATAACATCGCAGCAATAATAATTCCCGGCAATACAAATGTGACGAGATAATCTTCTCTAGCTGCGCCAACAGACGTTGAATCGTCGATTGCTGGTACAAAGCTGTCAGGGGAATGGACACCTGTGACTTCGCCTAAGCATACGCCAAGTGGCATCACTGTAATCTGCATTACCATAAAATCTTTGCCCATTACGCGGTAAACGCGATCAGTTACAGATTTGTCCTTTTGAACCAGTACCTCGCGTAATCGCTCAATTTGTTCGTGTGGACAGTAAACTGTTGGCAAACTGCGGTTTCGCCAAGTCACTACGGTACTGCCGCTAGATACACTGTCGAGCACGATATTGCTTGTATTGCGATCTTGGTATAATTCCTGTATCCGTTCAATAAAGTTACGTTTCTGCACTGCTGAATTTACAAATGATTCGTAAGGAGTTTCAATAATCATTGAAAATTCAACAGTAGGATTTGAAAATGGTTCCACATTTACTACCACGACGAGACTATCCATTGCCGTGTAGCCTACAAATGATAATTTGTAAGAAAATTAAAATATTGGTTATAAATACAATGTTCATATTTCAGTGAAGAATTTTAATATCAAGTAAGGTAAAAAATGTCATTCTTAAACATGCATTATCTTTATATTATACAATTATATTTTATTAGGTTTAAAATAAATAAATAAATAAATATTTCATCAAATAGGTCAAGAAAAAATTATCTTGTAAAAACAAAATGTAATTTTTTACCATCTTTATCTGTAACGACTAGATTGTACGTTTCTGAGCCCACATTTCGACGGAGAGGTACTCCATAAAACTCTTGATTTTTACTATCGAACTGTAACCAATTATGTGGTGGTATGGCTGACATATTTCCAAAGAATAAATCCAACTTCATATCTCGAGCAGATCCATCTTCCGAATCATAGAAAGTGTCCTATAAAAAGAAGTAAGTTATTATTTATTGTATCTATTTGTAAATGCAATTATGTGAATATTAACATTACATAGCATCGATAAAATATTAAATTATATGTTCAAAAAAACAATTAAAAATTTCTTATTGATATTTGACATCTTTGTTATAAAGCTGAATAAAATAATCCGAATTACTTAAAATAGGTATATAAATATAACATTAACGAACGAATAAAATTGATAAATTTAATAATTTTATTCCCATGAATTACAATTGAGTATTTAATATTATTTAATAGAAAAATTGATAAAAGTAGATAATTAATAATAAACGTAAAAACCTCTGGCACTGTGTAGACCAATAACGTTCCAGCGGTCACGTTCAGATGGTCGACCTGGTTTCGTGGCATTGGCGGCAACTTGGGCTTAGGTTCCGGGAAACTAATTTTCGGTTCGTGAGGTTTTGGTCGCTCCTCACACTGCCCAATGCCCTGATAATTCACATGACTCACCTCAAATTCCGGCGCTAATATTTTCTCAAGAAGCGGACTTGGGCGAGGATACTTGCCTTTTACATGCAAAGACTGAAAGGATGACAGATAGTTTAATTTTTAATTCTTCTTCATTATATATATATATATACATATATATATATTATACATATTATTCTGTATAATTGAGCTTTAATTTTTAAATTTTAATTTATACACAAGATTTAAATTAGCACATACGTTTTTCAGTGCATCAATTTCTTGAACTGGACAATCACTTCCTCTGGGTATGGTATCATTTGTCCAAGAAAACACAACTTCGTTGGTATCTTCGGAAATATCCATCGATCTTACCGTTATAGCATCCATATTATAATCTTCATACAACTGACCGAGGCCTTGAAGAATCTATTAAAATAAATAAATAAATATTTATTTTAAATTCTAAAGACATTATTGTAACAAATCTTATACATTTTTACAATAACATTGAACCTATATGACAACATACTGTTTGTGAATGTTTTGTATTTTGACTAAGTGTAAGCTTTTATTGTGAACAAAAACAAAACTCCATAAATTACCGTTTATAATAGTATTATATTAAAAAAAAGGAGGAAATTTTAGTATGAAAAACTAGTTTTACAAGGAAAAAAAGTAATTTTTAGGTTTTTACTTTTAATGTCTCCAAATTAATTTTATAAATAGTAATTTTTTATACGTTTAATTTTTTTGAGTGTAGATATATTCTGACACGTTAAAATATAAAGCTAAATATGAATGTAATTAATTATTTAAATTTTTTATAATAAAATACCTTTTTATTATATTAATATTAGTTAACAACGATTGTTTACAAGCGAAATAAACTCGGTCGAAATGACCAACAGCGCGCCAACTAACGTAATTATTTTTAACGCGCCTACTGCTGGGATAATTGGATATAAAAAATTGCTATTTTTGGATAATTTATTTTTAAAGGATAATTAATATTTTGTTTAATTTAGTTAATTTAATAAATGTGTACGTTCTTATTTTTGACAACGTCTAACATTAACTTAAATAAAAATAATAAATTTATTACATATATTATAAAAATATTTTTTTATAATTTCAATATAATTTCTATAACGATGAATTAATGATATTCTTAATTTGGAATATATATACATACCTTTAATTGCCAATCGACATTACTTTGAAAACTAGATACGTCTCTAATTTTCAGATAGAGACTGAATTCATGATTAACTGTTCGGCTCAATTTGTGTTGTTGGACGCGAATATCAAGGGGGCTGGACGCGTTCAGTCCTTCGCTGTCGTAAGCAACTAGCTCGTAATTCCATTCGGAAACGTCGCTTTCAAGAGGTCTGCGATTTGATAAAAATGACGGGGATGAAAAGATGTAATCATATTATCAGGATTTGGAAGTAATAAAAGGGGAAGAATACCATTAGCTTTTCGTAAGGAACAGTCAGATGTAATAGCATTTTCATCAAAAGAATAACAAATAACTGTTCCATCTATCGAAAAAGAAAGCTTTTTCACACATATATTGTGAAGTAATGATGAAAAATATACTAATAAAAAGTGTGAATCGCAACGGCATAAACTATAATATAATGAATATTAGTTTCGTTAATAATTGTTTTCTTTTAAATTTTATTATTTTAATATTAAGTATTAAATAAAAATACTATTTAAATATATTATAATTATATAGAATATAACATAATACAAATGATAAGTACATGATATGGATAATAATTTGCTACTATATCATAATTTTTCATGTTCATAATTAAACATTAATTATGTTTAAAAAATGTAGTAAAATGGAAACAGACTTTTCTTATTTTTAAATTTCATTCAACTATTTAGCGAATGTAAATATAAATGAAAATGAGTTTCCTATTAGTTTTGATGTAGAATTTATTAGAATTATCTAGTTAGAATAAAAGTTGAAAACTTACAGCCCATAAACTTTTTGTGTGAGTTTGTTGAACTGCAACCAGTGATTTCTCCTGATTGGATCTCCACTTTCAAACAATAAGTCTAATTTTAACTTGCTAGTATTTCCGTCTTCGGAATCACTGAAAGTCTCTTCAGGAATGTAATAACTTAAAGGTTTTCCAGCGGTGACTCTGAGTTTTGGCAATTTTTTATCTTGCCTTGGAGGGAAATTCAATATCTCTTCAATCTTATCCGTAGTGGTGACTATCGTATAGGGGATTGTCATTTTTTCTGTACTTGTAATGGGTGTTGTTGGCAGAGTTATGGATACAGTGGTGTTAAGAGATGTCGCTAATAATTCCGTGATTGTCGTTGTGGACGTTGTTGTTGTTACCGGAGATGTCGCAGTTGACGTGGATGTTGCACCCGTACTTCTAGCGACGGACGAGCTTGTTGCTATAAAGTTTGGCGTCGTAGACGGAGTAGACGACGCGTTCCAAAGCATCTGCGTCGTAACTGAAGAGGATGAATCAGAAAAGTCAACAGTAGTCGTTCTTCCTGATGTCATTTCTCCAGTAGTATTTACAGTGCTTCTTTCTGTATACTGCTTAAACAAAGTTGCATATTAATTTATATTTTATTTAATTAATCATAATAATAAATGAACTATACAACTCTATTTGAATTTGTTGAAATCAAAATAGCATGCTAAATAATAACGAAGTATACTTTCCCTAAACATTTCACATACATTCAAAAATGTAAACTAAAAAGTAAAACATAATGGCATAGCTAAGTAAAAAATGATATATATTTACAAATTAAGAAGTCTCTCACCATCTCAATAAGCATACATTAATCGAATAAACATGAACAAAAACGTGATGATGCGTGGTTCAAAAAACTAATAATAGTTATCAATTAGTTGAACTAATTAGAACGGTAGAAAAACCAGGAGCAGAACAAAGGAATAAATGGAAGAAAACAAATGAATTGCACAAGGGACAGATAGGCGAACATAAAATACGGATGTACGCTATGTACAAATACAGTGTTGACTCAATAACCGCGTGGGCTAATACGAAAGTAATGAGCTCGTTTTCATAACGTGTAATGGGCCGTGGCAGAGCGATCGCGCCACGCCGATAGCACTGCCGCGCTGTGCAAATACAATAAGGAATTATTTAGGGAAGGGCGCGATTGCGGGTGGACATTTCTATTGTATGATTCAGAGTTTATTTGCGGATGATTGGTTTGAGGAAGCAGCCGTATCATTTTTATTTTCATTTTTTGCTGCCACTAAAATGACTCATTTAAGTTTCATTATAATTATCGAATGCATCAGATTTGATTTTTTCATCGCATTGAATTTCGTTGATAATAAACGCGCTTATTGAACTCATTTTAATTGTTAAATACTTTTGACAAATTTATTTCATGTGTATAATTTAATACTATTATAAACTAAACTAAATACAATGAACATATACGGTATATATGTATATATTAAAATTTAGTATATCGGTTTGTAATAAACGTAATTTTTATTTGAATAAGTAGTTGCAATTGATTGATTCCGTATTAAAGCATTATCACATTACGCGCGTAAACTTGTAAACTACTGTGGTTTGGAAAAGATGTCGTGAGAAGCGCGCGAAACCGAAGGCGAGCTAAAAAGCAGCGTGAACTAGTTCGAAGCCCGAAGCCTCTGGAGCAAGCATTACCTCCTCGGTAGCGGCACTGAAAACAAAGCTTGTGGTTCGCACTTGCGCAAGTTGAGGGCTAACGCTCTCTAGGGTGGCGGTAGAGAGCGTTTCCGTGGCGGCGGAGGTGAGTGGCGGTGCGCCGGTGCTGGTTCGGGTCGGGGCCGACTCGCTGTCGGGGCTGGTCGGGGCCGACTCGGTGGTCCCGTCGGTCGTCGTGCTCGGCGCCGGCGTGGTCTCCGGCGAGCTGGTCTCGGGGCTGGCCGTCGCCGGGCTCGGCTCCGCGGTGCTCGGCTCGCTCGACGGGGCCGTGCTCGCCACGGACGTCAGCATCGTCGGCGCCACCGTGCTCGGCAGCGTCGTCTCCGGCGGCTCGCTCGTCGTCTGCGAGAAATTGTTAGTAGAGGCGAGTTGTTGCGGCCACAACTCGGTGCCGCGGGTTAGTCGCGCCTCGCACTCGTATTTTCTAGCGTTGGCAGTACTGTGGCTGAGAATTAAATCGACGCGCGCGTCATTTTGTCTTTGCTGTTTGTCGAATGAACGACGAGTTTATATATATATATATATATATGTATGTCATGTTATGTTATATTAGCCTTTTTTATATTCGGAAAGTTTCAATTCAATTTTCGGCCACATTTCGTTGCCAAATAATTAGTGCGAGAAATGTTATTCCTGACACATTCGCGCGTTAAATTTAACAAATTGCACATTGTCGTTGCAGAAACTGTAATTGAATCTCTAGGTTTGCATACGCTCCGCGTCTAAAAAGAGCGATCGTCAAAGCAACTGGGATAATGAATGTCAGTGACTTTTTAAAATTGTCAATATTAGACGAAAGCATCAGATACCGGTGAAGCCCCGATAGAAATGTAATGACGAGAACAGAAAGAGACAAAGAGAAACGACAGTCAAAAGCAGACAAGTCACCCTCGCAGACACGTATGACGCCGTATCCAGCGGAGCTTGTTCGGGGACTCGTATTCCCGACAGCAACTTACTAATTTTGCAGATACTCACCGTGGATTGCGCGTCTTTTCCATTCTGCAACTTTAGGATCGACGTTTTTTCAAGATCAAAGTTGTTCCGGTCGAAGATCTCACCCTCCTGTTAAACACATTTTACGAATGAGCGAATTGAACTATTTGTATTTCAAATCCGTACACGGTGAAAAATATAATTGAAATTTTACTATAAAATAAACAAACTCCCAATTTGTATCATAAATTATGGTAAAAAAGTATCATGAACGTAATATTTTCTTTCTTGTTCATACTACATTTTGACCATAATTTGTTAGAAAAACTGGGAATTTTATTCATCCAGGGTCAGTTTCGTTTATTTTTCTTTTATATTTTTCGTTTATATTTCAGATATATTTTTCTCCGTGTACTTTTAGTTTATTAATCGATGAGCCCACCGCGATGATTGTCGCAAAAAAATGATGACAAAAATGTTTGTTTTAATTTAGGTAATGTCAAAATTTACTTGATTGCTGCTTATGTTTGTTCCTTCGCCGTGATGATGTCTATGAGGATGTTCGTTTTCTAAATCTTGCGTCATCCTCGATCCAGAAACGTGAGGTATCAAGTCTTCGTCTTCGTTTTCACTTTCGTTATAGTCACCATCGTCGTAATCATCATACGCGCTATCCGCGCTGCCTTCAAATTGGTTTTCGTTCACGTTGGCAGAATATCCCGAGCCGGCGTCCCTCCGATTACGAGAATAGAGATTCGACAGAAGCCTGATACTTCTTCGTAAAACGGGTATTTCCAGTATTTCTGTCATTTCCGTTTTATGCGAATTCTTCAACCTCGAAATGGATGGATCTGACCAATCTCGATTATTGCAACCAATCTAAGTCGATTAAATTTATTGAAATGTTAATGTGCAGTTACTTTTTATGGCGTTTAAATGAAAAAGGAGGTAATAACCCTTTCTATACGGATTATTACTATAAACGAATTTGTATCGTGTATTATTAAAGCGCGACCCAAGTGGCAACAACTATGGTGTTGACAAGTAATTTTCAAATCAAATGAACCTTAATTGTGACCGAATATAAATGTTCGAAACCACGTCTGGTCATTTAAACGTAATCGTTGCAGATATTAGTAATTAGACGCCAATGAAATACGTACTTGTACATGAATAGAGGTCAGACTTTTATGATCGCCGCTATTAACATTATTTAACGCAGTCGATCGCTTTTGTTTCTGAGTGTTTTGATGAAGCTCGGCGATGTTGTTCGCTTCCATCCAAATATTGTTCTGCAAAAATAATAAATTATCAGAGCATGGTTTAAGTTTGCAAATCATGTTTACATTCTTCTTGTGGAATTAACGAGTTTAAGCAAATCACATAGTTACCAGGTTTAAATTATAAACTCGGTGTAAACGGTAAATAGCGTTCGCCTTAACTTCTGGTTTGAGAGTGTCAAATTTAGTATTTAAAATGATGGTAAATATCCTTCTTTCTTCGTCTTCCTTGCACCGAAACTACAAAATATTAATCAATGTATTTTTTGTTCTTAAATCACCAAGGCATTTATATCATTAATTATACTTTTATATCTTTAGCGACTATTATTTGATATTATTTTATTTACACAAGTTTATTTCATAGACTTTGTTAACACTAAATACAAAATATTCTAAAGTATTCTCGCAGTTACATCCCCAGTAAATTTTAAAACTCGGTTAAAATATGACATCGACTAAGAAAATTACATTGTACAATTTAGATGGTAATATATCGTGAATATCGATCGGTTAGGTGAAATGAATTTAGTAATATGATTAGTTAAAATAGAGTACTGAATAAAAGTTATACCAAGTTTCAATTACAATTTCCATTGTTCATGATTCCTGAT
>JABFQC010006919.1:0-10437 GCA_022817085.1 Psilanteris sp. ZL-2020
GTTCCAGTATTTACTTAAAGTACTGCAAGTAATTACACATCTTTATCACACTTACTTTAATATATATTTCCATCTTTAACTGACGCAGTAATTCCAGTACTTAAAGTAAATTCTGGAACGCAGCCTTTGAAGGATTGGATGATGAGCAATTTCATTGATCGTGGATGGTGGATTTGTAGCCTCGTAATAGGTGTATTACATACATACGTCCATACGTCGTATTATAAGGCTGTGTACTTTGTTAGGTTATGTATACCAATAACATTGTTATAATTGTTAAGTGTTAAATATTCGACGTAAAATGATTAATCGCATTGACTATATTGTTTGCGTTGCTTTTATTGTAATTAATGTATTTAGTATTGTTAGTAATGCTGAAAGCAGTGAAGAAACGTCTACGGATTTGTATATAATAGAAGGCAAAGTTTTCCCGTTGGATTCCACGGTTAAACGAGGATGGCAACGTTCGACGTATGTCATGGCCAATGGCGGGGAGCATATTGGATTTGTTAGGTATGTTTGATATACTTTGAAAAATACCTTCTCTTATATAGATAAAAATTCAATTACTATAATTACTAACATCAATGTATTATTCATGATGACAGTTTTGAACTCCATGAACTTTTGAGTTAATATATGATGGATTCAATCAGTACAATTCTAAACTTAGTCCAATATTATATTCATGCATATTATAATATTATTTAAGTAACAAAATTAATCAAGTTTGTATTATAATTAGATTATACTAATAAGTTTAATAAGATGTCAATATTTAAATTTGTTACTGTTCCTTGAAATCAAATTGAAAATAATCTCCATTATTAAAATGTTTATTCTTTATTTTTGTTTGTATTTAATTGTTTATAATTTGGAGGGTTTATATGAATTAAGATATAATGATTTGTTAATTCAGGGAGGATGGATCTTTCATCATGTCTAATGTACCATCAGGATCTTATGTAATAGAAGTTATCAATCATAATTATACTTATGAGCGAGTAAGAGTAGAAATTTCATCAAAAGGAAAGTATCGTGCACGGAAGGTAAATCTTATACAAAAAGCACAAGGTACTCAAGTGTCATATCCTCTGAAATTAAGAGCAATTTCACCAATGAAATATTTCCAAGTGAGGGAACAGTGGAGAGTTACGGATTTCCTATTTAACCCAATGGTTTGTCAATTATTATTATTATTATTATTATTATTATTATTATTATAACGCATGTAATTAATTTCACTGTTTTTTATTAATTTGTCTTAAACATATTTTTAGATTATTATGATGGTTCTTCCTCTTGTACTGATAATGATATTGCCAAAAATTATGAATGATCCTGAAACAAGAAAAGTAAATACCATTAAATTATATTCATAATAATAGTGTATTGTTAAGAATTTTAGAAATATTTTAATTGATATATTCTTACTTTTTGGCAGGAAATGGAACAATTAAATAATTTGACAATTTATAATATGCCAGAAATGTCTGAAGTTATAACAACATTCTTGTCCAGTGGAGAGAAAACAAAAACAAAGTCTATTAGAGCTGCGAAGAAAAAATCCAGTTAATAATACTAATTAGTCAACAAATAATATTGAATCGTTGTTAACAATACAACTTCAAAATGAGACAGAGCAATTGTGTTGTTCTTTGAGTACAGGATTTGTATGAGAATAACGAAAATGATTTGCCTGTCTAGCAATTTAGATAATTTATACAATTTGTACAAAACACGATTGTAATTTAAGGCACACGTCTTATACAAATTATGTAATAATATTATCTACATAAAACTATCATTCATGTTGTATGTTAATTTATTATTTGTATTTCTGCATTCCAGACTAATATGTAGATATTGAAAAATTAACTTCAGATATTCTCACTTTAAATATGAGATTATATTTATTTGTCTCATAATTGTTTAAATAAGCACATTTTAATTAACTTATTCTTCAAGTATCTCGCTCCTAATTTAATGTATGATAATTAATAAAAATATTCATATGAAATTCAGTTTTTTTTTATTACAACAGTACAAAACATTTATTTTTAATGGATCAATACCTTTTGTTGTGTTTAATGATGGTTTTCAACTATTTTTATGATGAATATCAATGATTGCTGGAAATTATTATGCATAAATGAAAGTGACTACTTATATTAACACATTTTTATATTTTATGGGTTATATTTAAAGTGCCGCAAAATTTTGTGCGTTTCAAAAGAAACATCGGTTGCTTTGATTCAGTGCTTTAACCCCATTAACTGAAAGAACTCACCTTTTCTTTTCTGAGAAAAATTTTTATACATATCAGAAAGAGACCACCAGCGTCTTTTCAGAATCATTCATGAGATCTTGTGCCTGATGTGTCATATTCATATGCATTTGATAGTCAGACCCCACACAAATATTTATAGACCATTTCCATCTTTCTTAATTTAATTTATTTTTAAAATATATTTAATATATTTAATTTATTCATAATTTAAAAAGCCAATATATAATCTTGTTACTTTAGGAAATATTGGTTTTATTTTAATTTATAATGATTAAAATAACTGGAACAATTTTTCATGATAAATGTAAAATAATTATTAAAATGCTTTTGTTAGAAATGTTTTTAGTATTGATCAAAATGATTTTGCTATATTAGATTAAACTATATACCTTTCTCATTTTCAACTTATTCTATATTTTCAATAAAGTTATGTAAATTAGCTATATATATTAAAATTTAAATTATCAATTGTCTTATATTATAACTTTTGTACTTCATTTATTTTTTACGTTAGTTTCTGATATGTCATTTCTATATATATGTTTATAAATTTATTTACTATACATCTATATTTATATAACTATTTCTGTAAGTTAAAGAAGTATACTTATGTCTGTAGAAGAATAAAAATAATATGACAATGAAAAAACATATATAAAGTATTACATAGATTTCAAAAATTATAATTATTTTTGCAATAAAAATATTAATTGTTATGTTGTCATGATATTTTGTCTTCAATTTATCAAAATTTTTAAGAAAAATATATATATATAAAACTACTATAGTATAAAAACTATTTATAATAATAATAATAAGTATAGTTTTTGTTACATTTGTGTCAAATTTATTTAATGTAGATATTGCTTAAAAACTCATTTCATTGTTATAATTTTCAATATATAAAATAATCCTCAGTTAAAACGACTATTAGGAACAAAATATATTTAAAAAATAGTATTTTTACAGGTTTTCATTTATTTTCGATTTACACAATACAATTACAAACATGAATGTTTCGTTAATGTTTTCCGTATTAAAAATAGGCGCGATTCGTATTCGACTCGTTGCCGACGCGCAAGTGATTCGTTAGCGACTTGTTTCCGACTCCGAATTTGGTGTCTGCCAAAAGTGGAGGAATTAGTCTGTGACAGGTCGGTGATGAGTCTGTATTCTGTAACATGTCGAAAACAAGTCGGTTTCGAATCGAAATCAAGTCGCTAATTTATTAATATTAATATAATTAGTACATGGAGAAAAGAAATTAGTTCTCTCAAATAAAAAATTGCTGAGGCAACAACATAACGTATTTAATATATGTACAGTAAAATTTTTTACTTGATCTAACTAAGGAATTTGTATTACAACAAAATAATGTTGTTAATACAAGTAAAAATGTATTGGAGTCCAACTAATTTAGGGCAACAATTCTTAGTTTGCTGTCATTAATATATTATTTTTCTCCGTGTAAGTTGTTATTAATAAATAATATAAGATTTTGAATAAGACAAAAATAAAATGCTATTTAAAAAAAAACTTATTGAATGCCACTATGTGTATAGTGTTCCATTTAAGTAAATATTTTGACTTTGTATAATACAAGTTAATATAATATAACAAAATGTTTATATCTGAAGTTTTTTCGGAATAAATTTTGTCAAGTAAAAATTAAAATGAATATTAATAATATAAAGTCATAGATATTAAAATAATATAAGCCGAATATTAGTTAATATCATTTTAATATTATACAAATATTATAACATAATCAGTGTATTTTATGTAAATTCTTATTAATATATAATCTAGATTTGGAATAATACAAAAATAAAATGCTACCGACGCGTAAACGACTCGTTACCGATTTGATTTCGAGTCACTATCGACTTGTTTTCGACTCGCTATCAACTCATTACCGACTCATCACCGACTTGTTTCCAACGCTTTTGGCAGACACCAAATTCGGAGTTTGAAACGAGTCGAATAATTTTAATAGGATTGTTAAACTTAAGGAGGTTGGGGCACTACATATCGGGCGCGGTGTGCGGGGGAACCTTACTGATAAACGTTAACTTACAAACAAGTAATCAGTAATATACGTATATTTTAAATTATAATTTTATTCAGTATATAAATCGAATATCCATTTTTTTTTAATTTGCAATTTTGCCACATCGACGTCATGTAATGATGTATTTTATTTCTGCACATTTTTAATTTTCCATTTTTCAACAAAACTAGTGAGTGAATTTGTATAAAATTTTGAGAAATTAAAGCTTGTGTCTATATTTAAGCTATTTAAATTATATTAATTTTTTATCATGTAAACACCATAAAATGTACAATTATTAATTCCCATAAGACTGTATGTAGTTTTCATAATTTTTTAGATTTTGTTTCTCTATAACTAACGAGACGATTTTATTTAAATTCTAAATTTTTACTCTATATACATTTTTCAAAAAAAATATATTTTTTTCAGAACTTTTTCATCGTTTCTTAGTTCATGCCCCAACCTCCTTAAATTTATAAAATAGTATATAAAGTTTTAAGAAAATTTATATACTCAAAAACATTATTTGACTTTAATTTACTGCAAAGATGTATTTAAAATTCTAATTTTGTATTAAATTTTTTTTGTTATTTCAAAAGTTGTTTTCAACCCAGTCAAAAAACCAACATAGGAAACGACGTAGGAAACAACGTATGAAAATAATATACGGTTTATAGTAAAAGTGAATAAATGATTATAAACCGTATATTATTTTCCTGCGTAATTTTCTACGTCGGATTTTTCGACTGGGAAGACTTCGCCTTCAGTAGCATCAAAAAGATAAACGTATTAAATGTTAATGTCTTTTGGTGTATGATTTTTTTGAGCATTTTTTTATATTAAAAGACAATAAACACAATTTATATACAATTTTATTATTATATATGATATATATATATATATTGCAAATAGTCGTTATAAGGTCACATAAATCTGGCAACAGTGTAAAATAACTGAAAAGTATCTCAAAACTATCACTGTATATTAATTCCGATAGTTTCAGAGTTCGGTTTCAAAATTACCAAACGTCAATTCATATTCGGATTGGTATTTCGGTGCTGGGGCCCCCACGAATCTCGTACTTTAATTTTTTTAGAATTTTAAAGGGGAGGGGTTGGGGGAGTGAGCCTTAACGTTCCCGGCATTAACGTTCTTATCATTAGCGAAGCTTTTCCTGTTTGCTCAAAAAACAATTTTGAACACTCGTAGTTAGGGCGCCATAAAATGGCGCGACCTCATAATAACTGGACGCGTTATTTATATATACACACACGTTTTACTTTTTAATAACAATTTAAGTTTTTTGATTTCCTTAACATATCATAATATGCAATGAATACAGCCCTGCAAAAAGGGAGAAATAGAAAGCTATAGAAAGAACTTAAACTGTTACAACGTTTTAATTACATTTTTTTCCAAAATTAATTAAAACATTAACAGTTTAATTTCTTTCTATTACGTTTTATTTCTATTTAACTTATTTTAATTTCTTTTAATTTCTTCTGAGCAATTCAATTCATGATGATGTCTTATAGTAATTAAAAGCAATTAAAAGAAATAGAAATATGTGCGCTTTATATTTATATTTATATTCTAAACAGAAATTCAATTTTAAGGTTAGATGAACTCAAACTGACAGAAATAAAAAGCAATGGAAAGAAATTAAAAGATTTTCAATCCCATTGTTTTTGGAAACAAATGCAATTAAAACGCTTGACAGTTTAATTTCTTTCTATTATTTTCTATTTCTCCTTTTTTGCAGGGAGGAGAAGAAATGTATATTTGATTAAATCGAGTAGTCTAATATTAATTTTTCGTCATAATCAACATTAAAATTTTATTTTATAACGGTTATAATTGTTTGAATATATTCGAAATTATGCAAATCAATTGAAAAATGTAGTTTTAATTGAACAAAATGAATCTAAAACTATTAAAAGAACATATACATATTGCACTAATAATTTATTAACATATACATTCACAAGAATAATATATATATAGCATATTCAACTACATTTCTTGGTTAAAATGTTTTAGAATAATCAAACCAATCTTTTAGTTAACTTGACCAAATTCTGAAAACGATTGAAGTTTATTTAAACTAAGTTATTTATTTGATTTTACCAAATTATTTCGTCTGCTCGAGTTAAATAAGTAATATGTACATGTTATGTACGACAGTAAATATTACCAAAATATGAAAATTTCAACCAAACATTTTTAAATTTGATGAATTTCATATTGAACCAATTACGTTTATTATGTACATTTTCTAAGTATGTTTTACTACCTCTGGAAAAAAATTGCTGATTTTATTTCACATAGAAACTTGGATAATTAAATACGCGTGTTATTGTCATAGAAAAAAAATTGTATATTATCCATGATCAGAAAAGAATATTTTTTATAGTTTATAGGTTTATAGTAAAAAAAAGAAAAAAATTTGTAATTTTTATTTGAAAAAATCCATTCTTCTTCAATTTCGTTTATTTATATTTTAATTATATGAATGAAATTAAACCCATATAATTTGATCAATTTCTTTACTATATATACTTGGCTGCAAAATTGGCCGCATTCAAAGCCGGTTTTGCTTCCTGTCGATAATTTATGTTTTTCTTTTGAGTGATTCAGTCTAGGCGGGTTCTAGATGTCCATTGGTAGACGAAGTTATTAAAGCAGAATTAAGGAGGGAAGAAGTTCAAAACGCTTAGCGGGCGTTTCTTTCATTAACGAAGACGATTGCAACTTATTTTCAACGCATGACCTTCAGACAACAAATTGTTTTGTTTTTCACACTTAAAAACAATCTTTATTATTTTATTTTGTATCTGACATATTCTTTTCTTTACAATACTAAATTGTTTATTATTTTGTGTTATTTTTTGTATACAGTACGAAACTGCTTACTTTTTATTTTATTCATAATATAGCGAATTGTTTTGTTTTGAATTTGAAATTCACAATGCAAATTGTTATTTTTTGCTTTTATTTAATAAATAACAATTTTTTAGTTTTTATTTGTCACCGCAACACCAACAAAATGTTATTAATTTACCAATGAATCGGTCGGGTTCGACTCGATCGAGCGAATTGGGCTGCGCGGTTGTTAAAGCGGGCTAGTAGAAGTCGAAAGGATGACGTGTATGCAACGGCAGACTGAGATT
Organism: Psilanteris sp. ZL-2020; assembly: GCA_022817085.1. NCBI lineage: Eukaryota > Metazoa > Arthropoda > Insecta > Hymenoptera > Scelionidae > Psilanteris > Psilanteris sp. ZL-2020. Next base: position 7,514 of record JABFQC010006919.1, read on the forward strand.
CCAAGAAGGGATGCTGACTCGATATTCGTGAATCATGTTCCCAGCATTCCCCAGTGACTGAATTCGACAATTTCACAATTCCTCGACGATGTTCCACACGGCAGTTCGGCGTTATCGTTTGATGGTCTGCTCGATCGCTCGCCGTCCGCGATGACCGTCAATTCGGATTCGGCGAGGCATTTAACAAGTGATTTGCTTGGTATCGAAGAATGCGAATTGAGTCTGCAGTCGCAACTGGAATCGTTGCTTTGTATTTCGAATGATCTGGATCAACGAACGGAGAACATTTCGATAGTTCCGCGCGATTCGTTGAATCAAGTATTTCGCCAGTGCGAGGGTGTCTTTGATGACAGTGACAGCCAATCAGCGGACAACGAACGAGTGATGGTACCAGCAGGTCAGTGAGTCTAATGTTAACGCGCGTCGTTATACCTGAGCGATTTGACGACTGCGCGGTTCGCGACCAGTTTATCTCGTAGGTAAACAAATAAATGACCTTCCGTTGACTTATTGCAATGGAGTTTAAAACCATTGTTTTTTTTTGTTTTTTTTTACAAGGTCAATCTAATTAATGAAATAAACAAACCGCACTGTGAGCCTTATTCGATTATCGGTTTTATTTATAGCGATGAATGATTTATTTATTACGAGAGGTGAAACAATTTTAATTCGAATAAACAACCACATTCCCTTATGCTGAGTTATACACAAAACATTTGTGTAATATTGCAGTGAATTTTATAATTACTCATATGTCAATGGGAGATTGACTTTCGAAGTCCCGATGGGTTTGTCCGGGAAATAAACAAATGACCGGTTGACTTATAAAGAGTCAGTGTTTAAAATGATTGGTTTGTTTTAGATTATATTTTGTTGTCAATCAACGCAAATAAATGAAATATATTATATATAATTAAAGAATTTGATTGTCGTTTTGTTTAAAAATTTATCGAAGAATAATTTAAGTGATGATAAATCTAATCATATAAAATTTGTAATGAACATTCCTTGTATAAATGTAAGTTTAAATGATTAAGTATTTACAATTTTTTAATTAGAATTTTTACAATATTATAGATCCAAAAGAATGGAAATTTCATAATATCATATCGTGGTTGTCATGGTGTACTAAAGCATTTTCTATCACACCAACCCCGGATTGTTCGAAATTTCCGAAAAGTGGCAAGGAACTGTTAAAATGGTCATTAGAGAGATGGAAAGAAGTTTCGGGAGGACGAGTATTAGCACGACATTTCGCACATTTACGTTTTGAAGCAACTGGCATACTTGATGACAATCTTTGCAAGGAAGATACTTTTGCAGGTGATCAGCTACAAATTGAGATATACTCAACTCTCGCCTTTTGCAACGCCGCTTAGTGCACAATCCCTTTTAGTGCATCAAAATTATTCCCATTGGCGTATCAGATTTCCGGATACATGGTTTAGCGCGATAATTTAAAATACAGTTCTTATTAGTAACACCTGTATATATGGTATAGAAACTTAACCTCTAAATTGTTAACACTTTCAACTGCGCATGACAATGAATCGCGCATGTGCAGAAACCATATACAATTTCGTGCAGTAAGAGAAATTTCCGGTCCCGCAATGTTGCAAAAAGCGAGAGTCAAGTGTATATTATTATCATACATATATACATATATATTTATATAAAGTATAAATATATATATATAAAACATATAAAAAATATTTGGTATGTTCAACTAAATTTTGGTTAAATCCACAAACATCTTCTCTGCGCGTTGACTCGTGTGATTCAAATGATTGTTTAACTATGCAATTATTTACGATTAAGCTTTCTTTTAATTTATGATTAACATAACACTAACTCATCTAAATTGAACGCAGACAGAGATCTTGTTTAACACAAATTAATTATTAAAAGAAAAATCTGAATTTAAAAAATTATGATTACCACGTCATGTATCAAGAATCAAATACATTTTATTAGTATAAATATATATACATATATATTTTATAAATAGTTAACTATTTTATATAATTGTAAAGTCATGGAAGATGGATGCATAATATATACGACGTGCGCTTCAAGAAGAAAAATATATATCTATTGAAGGGTCAGTGTAGCCGGTGAGGTAATGGGGTGAATTTATTTTGTGAGAAAATGACCGGAAACTAACCACTCCCAAAGGACAGTACGTAACGGCAGTTGAAAAACTTTTAACGTTATCGGGCAATTTAATAATGTCGCGATCTATTAATGATAAAAGTAACCTGTTTGAAATAAAAGACGTGATTTGATTTTATTAAGATATATATACGTACTCTACTTTAAAAACATAAGATTTAACCAAACGTACCCTTCGTTTAAAACTATTAACAATATTACCATAATAATAAATATACAAATTAATGTCGCGGTATTAAAGAAAGGACAATAAATACAAACGTTGGTACACTGAAAAAGAAGGAAGCATTAAAATATCAATAACATGAGGTACTTGGCGACTATGCGATTAGGATGAGTGAAATTACCTCGAAAAAAATGAAAATATTCACTTGAATTTATCACATAATGCGATTGACAATAAATACTTAAATGAATCGACGGAATGTTAAAATCTAATACTCGCGGGGTAGATCCAACTCCACGAAATAATTGATATAATGCAAGGACTGGATTGGCGGTTCTCACAAACATCTAAACGGTTGATTTTATAACCGAAATTTAATTTTTTTTAAAACTTAAATCGCAATAACTTTGACAAATATGAAGCGAATTAGTTGTTTCCTTTTGCAATCGATTCAATAAACTTTAGCGATACGGAAAATATAAAAAAGTTAATGAACATTATGGAATTGTTAATAAAATTTTAATATAAACAAAAGTTGTAGATTTTGCAACTTTGCATTAGAAAAGTGTGTTACGAAAGTTATAAC